>BLSH010016781.1:91009-102662 GCA_018402905.1 Glandirana rugosa | reverse complement strand
GATGGGTGAGCACGGCTGGGTGGGTGAGCACAGATAGATGGCTGGGTGAGCATGGATGGATGGCTGGGTGAGCATGGATGGATGGATGGGTGAGCATGGATGGATGGGTGAGCATGGATGGATTGATGGATGGATGGGGAGCACGGATGGATGGATGGTTGAGCACGGCTGGGTAGGTGAGCATGGATGGATGGATGGGTGAGCACGGCTGGGTGGATGAGCATGCATGGCTGGATGGGTGAGCATGGATGGATGGATGGGTGAGCATGGATGGATGGGTGAGCATGGATGGATGGATGGGTGGGTGGGTGAGGATGGATTGGGTGAGGATGGGTGGGGGGTGTATGGCTGATGATGGCTGGGTGGGTGGTGGGTGGCTGATGATGGCTGGGTGGGTGGTGGATGGCTAGGTGGGTGGTAAATGGATGGTGGGCGTGCATTGTGTCACCTAGCAGCGCTGTGGGCATTACACATCGCCCACAGCGCTGCAGCACCTCCTCTCTCCCCCCTCTCTCCTCTCACACTGCACCAATCGGTGCGGAGAGGAGAGAAAAGCCGGCGCTTCCGCCGGCTTGTTTACATGTGATCACGCCATCATTTGACGGCGCGATCACGTGGTAAAAGGCCGCTCCCAGCAGCCATTCACCACGATCCGTGATCAGTCGGGTCCCCCGGACCCGACGGTCACGGATGTTCCCGTGTGGGCCCCCCAGGGGGCGTGCGGGAAGCGCGATTCTGGGAGGACGTCAATAGACGTCCTCCCAGAATTAAGCAACCGCTCTGTAGACGTCATTTGTCTATAGGGCGGTTGTTAAGTGGTTAAAGCAATGTTGGACTCCATCCAGCCTCACCTAGAAGGCAGGGTCATCCTGGGAGGCGACTCTAATGTTGCCCTTGACCAAGGGCTTGATAAATCTAAACCTCTGGGGCACCAGTTAATGCGCCCGACGAGAGCGAGCTTAAAACTAGCCAAATTGCTTCACTCATTTAATTTGTCAGACGTATGGAGAGAATTGAACCCAACCAGGAGAGATTACACTCATTTTTCGCATCCTCACAATTTGTACGCACGAATAGATCACCTGCTAATAGAGGCTCATGGGACCCCCCGGCATTGAATTCACGGATAATTGACACCCCACTCTCCGATCATTCCCTCATCCTCATGCAAATTCGTTCCGACCCCCTCTATGCAAAACACCCACAGTGGAGATTAAATGAATCACTGCTAGCTGATCCTATCAGAGTCTCTGAAATCAATAACTCTCTCAAGGAATACTTTCTTCTAAATAACAAAGATGGAACCTCTGCAGAAGTCATATGGGCAGCTCATAAGGTCTTCATTAGGGGAAAGCTGATACAGTTAGCTTCACGAATTAAAAAAGAGAGGGCTGCGGACCTGATCAAGTTGGAAAAAATCGCATGCGTTGCTACAGGCAGCGCATAAGATCAACCCCTCCAAAACTCTCACTGCCCAACTTGACAAAGCCAGGTTAGAGCTTACTATGGTGCTAACAACCAAAGCGGAGAAATCAATCCGTTGGAGTGGTCAAAAGTTCTATACACAAAACGACAAACCAGGCTCAATGTTAGCAACTAGACTCTCTCCGCGATGTAGACTACGCCAACTTCCCAAAATTAGAGTACCTGGTCATGGCCTCACCACTAACCCGAAGAAAATTGTGGAAACTTTCCACAAGTTTTATTCAGATCTATACGGCACACCTAAGCGCCATCACCCAGACTCCCTTTCAGCATTCCTGGATGATATTCCCCTCCCTGTCACTCGAACACAAACAGATTTTGGAAGCTCAATTTTCAGAGGCAGAGGTGGGGGAGGCCATCAGGAACTTAAGAAAGGGATCGGCCCCAGGTCCTGATGGTCTATCTATACCCTATTACAAGGCTTTTGCCGAGACACTCACCCCCCATATGTCTAAATTTTTTAATTCTAAAACTCAGGGCACTCCCCTGGATCCTCAGCTTAACATGGCCTACATAACGGTCATCCCAAAACCTGATAAGAACCCTGAGGAGGTTGGTAACTATAGACCCATATCGTTGATTAACAATGACATAAAAATTTTAACGAAGATTCTGGCAAATAGGCTATCCTCGTTTATCAATTCTTATATCCATAAAGACCAGGCAGGGTTTATCCCGGGCAGACAGGGTCCAGACCAGACACGCAGGGCTATTGACCTGATCTCCATTCTCCAATCCAATTGGAAGGGTGGCATTAAACAGCGAGGCATGGTCCTATCCCTAGATCTCCAGAAGGCCTTTGATTCCGTTTCCTGGAACTATATACTTAAGATACTGGAGACCTGGGGTTTCGGCCAGCGCTTCTTGGGGGTCATTAGGGCCCTATACTCCCGCCCCTCAGCCCAAATAAGGTTACAGGGATACCTCTCCGACCCGATAGTTATAGCCAGAGGGACAAGACAGGGTTGTCCTCTTTCACCTCTTATCTTCGCCATAGCTATTGAAACCCTGGCAATCGCTATCCTCCAAAACCCTGACATCAAAGGAGTTTCCTGTGGATCCAGATACATAAGTGTGGCCTCTTTGCAGATGACATACTTTTATTTTTAACCTCCCCCCATACATCTCTCCCCAACCTTAGTCAATTATTAGACGCCTTTGCTGAATGTTCAGGACTAGCAGTCAACTACTCCAAATCCCATGCAATGAATATCTCCCTCTTGCAGGATATAGTCAATTCTCTGCAACACTCATTCCCTTTCAAATGGAGCCGATCTTTTATCCAATACTTGGGTATTAACCTAACGGCCAAGATAGAGGATTTATATGTTAGCAATTTCCCCTCCATTTACCGTAAATTAGAGAACAACCTAAAAACATGGTCCAAAAGTAATCTCTCCTGGCTGGGTAGAATCAATGCAGTCAAAATGACTCTCCTCCCGCGGATTCTATACTTGTTTAGAGCCCTACCGATACCCATTAGGAGACACCATCTTAGATCCCTCCAGAGTAAAATTCTCAAGTATATTTGGGGCTGCTCTGGCTTCAGGTTCCCCCAAAGTACGTTATTTCGCCATAGGAAGAAGGGAGGCCTCCATCTATAATAGGAAGCAGGCTACTAACCTAAGTGCTCTTAATTAAGTATTCTTCCCTCTCCACGCACAACTTGATCCCGTTATCAGGTGCCTGGAGGGTGGGGGTTCATTAGCATATCACTCTTGCTCATTAAGTTATATGCTGATGAACTTCTCTAGGCCTTAGAACATCAAGTTATCTCTGGATTAAACGTAGGGAAAGTCAAGAAAGGTAACGAAAACGGTATATTACTCTCTTATTTGACTGCCTGACCTTTATACTGTTGTACTGCACTTACTTGTTTTGTACTATCTCAAAATAAAAAATCTTTGAAAGAGAAAAATCAAAAAATCACTGCTCATTTAAAAATTACGTTTTTTACAAACTTTTTTTCATTGATGTCCCCATGGCAGGACCCCTATAACCATTGTATGCCCAATTACTTGCTTATAAGCTTTCAAAATGGACACTTTTGATTTTTGCCGTTCGGGTCCCGTTGACTTTAATGGGGTTCGTTATTCAGATCCGAACTTTCGGGATGTTCTGAAAGTTCTAGTTAGAACCAAACAGGGGTCAATTTGGCCTATCCCTAAATATTAGTATATAGTCTCCGCAAATTCACATCTGTGGCCCTACCGGTCATGAACCCAGTTTGATCTGGGTCAATAATACTAGTCATCATAGGTTGCAACCATTGGGAGATCAGTTTAGTCAAAATCTTAAAGTCTACATAAGGCAATAGGCCTATATGAGGCACAGGAAGATGGGTCTTTTGGTGGTTTGTAAATTAAGACTATATGGGCAGGTCTCATTGAGTCTACTGGAGCTCCCTCTTTCCAACAATTAGAGTAAAGGGAAGCCAATGCAGGAGCAAGAAGATCTCCATGGGCTTTATAAAATTCAGTGGGAAGGTCATCTGCTAACTTCCCCATAGGAAAGGAATCAATGGCCGAGAGGACATCCTCTGATGTTATAGGGTGTACTAGCACCTCCCTCTGATTATCTGTGAGCCAAGCCAATGCGACTAAGTCCAACCAAGCCGCTAATTCAGCTGACTGAAAATCAGGAGACAACTGTGTATAGTGTCTGATAAAATTGCTGAAAAGTCTCCAGAATTTTAGGCTGTGTGGAAGTCATATCTCCTGATGGAGTACATATTTCCGATATTGGAATATTAGGCTGTTTATTTTGGGCCATCATGTTGTGATCCCCCTGCTCAAAGGATTTCTGTTTATTTTTATACAAATCCATCCTCGTGATGTCAACCATATACAATTGCAGGGCTCATTTGCCATGTAATAAAGCATTAAAATTAGCCTCTGAGGGGTCCACAGCATACTGAGCTGTTATTTCATCCACTATGACCTGTAAAGCCTATTTGCCTGTTGAGCCCTATGAACCGCTTTTAATTGCTGGAGTGGAGGATCCTACACAAACTCCCAGTATTCTGCTAAAGGGGCAGAATTTTATTAAGAACATCTGGATGTGAAATCCAGTGGGTTCCCAATCTCCACTGGGCTGCATCTTGATAAAGATGAAGACGAAGTGTAAGCATTAGCGGGACGTAGTCAGATAACCCACTAGGCAGATATTTGACATCTACCATATTCACAAATATAGCAGGATTAGCAAGGCCAAATCTATATGAGAGGCCATTTTATATGAAGTTGAAAAACAAGAATATGTTCTAATTAATTGTTTTTTCCATCGGCAAACCTCTGTCAGGCCATCCATCTGAGCCAAATTCGAAAGCTCTCTGGAGAAGTATTTAGGGGAGGTTGGTCTATCCAAAACAGGATCAAGTGTAGCATTGAAGTCTCCCATTATCAATAACTTAGCTGGGCCATATGAGGATTTTTCTTCTAACAAACTATATAGAAGAGTCCCTGAGAAAGGGGACGGGACATACACGTTGACAACTACATATCTTTATTGCTGGAACCAGAATTAATGTTGCATCTTTAGGTAGGAACTGAAAGTCACCATCACCACTGTTCCTTCTTTCACCACCATAAGTATCAGGGGCATGTTGGACACAAAAAAATATTTTACCACTCTCTTGGAAAGCTGTTAAGGGGGTCCTCTGCAGCACATCTTGCAGATGGCAGATTTTTTTACTCCCTCTGTGATTGCAGGATAGCAATTCCCCAATATAAAATGGATCCAAAAGTGTGGACAACCAGTAATGATCCCTCTCCTTGATGGTCCAACTCCAGGCATCCTTGTTTAGGCTCTGCAGCATAAATAAGCCCATCTTCTATAATTTTCCATTGGCAGAGGAACACAAACACTTGACGTTGCAGAGATAAACTATGTCCACAGCCATCTCACCACATCCATATACAACTCTTAATGTTTCGGAGGGGAAACATACCCCTGCAAGCCTACCCCATGTCTTCTTCCTCCCTACCTGGAAAACTAACCCTCCACCTCATGCTTCTCCAATGACTGGTGATGCATTACAGAGACAGGAAAAACTGTCCCTGAGACATATGTTTCCTGTACCTGGTCTATTACACCACATGGTGTGCACTCCAAGAGGAACACCATAGGGATTGTGTTGCTAATCCCTGCTTCATAATGGCTTACCATTCTGGTTTCCTCTTTGTGATAACACGGTACATGTGTCCTGAATGAAGAGATACTGGGATTGATTTACTAAAGGCAAAAAGACTGTGCACTTTGCAAGCTGCAGTTTCACTCTGAAAGTTCAGTTGCGCCAGAGCTTAGTAAATAAGGTTAATCTTCACTTTGCAAACAATCCCCGACCACATGCAAGGAAAATTTAAAAAACTGCATTTTTGCTTGCAGATAATTGGATGACGGAAGTCAGCAGAGCTTCTGCTCATTTACTAAGCTCTGGAGCAGCTGCACTTGCAGTGTTTAACTGCACTTTGCAAAGTGCACACTCTATCTGCCTTTAGTAAATCTACCCCACTGATGTGGTAATAAAAACAGAGTTTCTCCAGAGCCAGTCCTTGTTTCATATACTTATTTATGTCTTGCTATCCTCTTGTTAGACTTTCATCCCTTTCACTTGAGGCATGTAGCAGCAGGTGCAGATGGAGTGGACAAAGAGGTGTAAAGGATTGCAAGCCTTTGTATTTTTTTTTTCAATAGTTTTTTATTGGATGCTGGATTGGTACGGTGTGGTACAAGTGATATAGGTATAAAATATAATACCATTGGTAAATACAGTGTAGGTGTAATACTACCTGTTGGTAATTTTCAAAGTCAGCTCCACGTGGCTGATGCAATGGGTGGCTTGGGAAATTGACCTAAAGGCAGATTGTCATTGTGATGGTGAGTGGGTTTCACAGAGATCATTTTCCCATTTAAGTATATAGCTGGACTTACTAAAGGTGAGTTTGTCCTGGAGTTTATTTTAAAACACTGAGATTCCTTTGTCCCTATGTTTATTTGAGAGGCAGAATTCCCATGCTTTGGAGTGCAATTTGAATGTAGGGATAGGATTTATATTGAGAAAATGTAATATTCTCATGCAGGTGAACTGCAGCTTTGAGGGTAATTTATATTTGCTTGTTAGCTCCTCTAGGTTATATGGGACATTGCCCTTAAGGAGATCTGTTGCATAGATCTCCTTAAGGGCAATGTCCCATATATCCTAGAGGTGCTAACAACCATAATGCAATAAAGTTTTGGTGGAGAATTTGGGTATCAATGCCTCAAAAACCTGCATCTGAGGTGATGTCAGATGAGGGATGGCTTGGGGTGATTTTAGAGAAGTAAGGTGTCCCCAGGCTAGGAGCGAAGCTTGCATAGGTATAGTGAGCGTATTAAGATTTAGTTGCTTCCACATATCTCTTAGGAGAAGCGAGTGGAGATCTCGACTAGTGGACAAGGCCTCCTCTATCTCAACCCACAGTGGGCTTCTTTCGATGGTAACCAATGTCTACTTTGATCTAGATGGGCTGCTAAATAATAGTCTCGTAAATCAGGTACCCCCGCACCCCTATAGATCTGTATTTGATCAAGTTCGAATGAGAGCATCTAGCCCTTTCGCTCATCCATAGAAATGCTCTGAGGTTACTCGACAGGGAGGCAATGTAGTGGTTCAGGATTGGAATGGGTAAGGATCTAAAAATGTACAGAATCTGTGAAAGAATGGATATTTTCATAGCGGTTAATCTGACATACCACAATAACTCGTACCAAGCCATCCGTTTAAGTTAATTTCAATCTTGGATAATAAGGGTTTTAAATTGGCAGAGGCAAGGGAATATGGGGAAGCTATATAGGTGATACCCAGATACCGAATCCCCTCAGTGCTCTGTGTGAATGGCAGGTGTTTTTGGAGGTTGCTTTTTATATCATTCCACACTCCCAGATCAAGGATTAGAGATTTGGAGGTGTTAACTTTGAGATATTACTGAATTGTTTCAAAATTTGGAAGGCTGATGGGAGAGAGGTTTCTGGGTTAGTCAAAAAAAGTATGATGTCATCCACAAATAGATTTATTTTATGCACGGAATCTCTGAATGTAAACCCTGTTATTGCTAGGTGGGAGCGAATTTTCTCTGCTAATGGCTCTATCGTTAAATTAAAAATTGTGGGTGATAGTGGGCATCTCTGTCGAGTACCGTTGGAGATTACAAATGGCTTGGAAGCAGGCCAGAGGTGTTAACCTGAGCCAAAGGGTTAGCATATAAAGTGAGAATGGTGGACAGAATAGAATCCTGAAAATCAAATTTCTGTAGAACCATAGACATGTACAACCAGTTTACTCTATCAAAAGCCTTCTCTGCATCAATTGACAACAGCAGAGAAGTCGTTTGCATTATCCCTGCAGTTAATAATGTTGAGGACTCTTCTGGTCGCATTTGATGTCTGTCTTCCAGTTACAAAACCTGTTTGGTCTTTCTTGATTAGAAAAGGGAAGGATGCGCATCAGACACTTACCCAAACGGTTTGCATAAATTTTGACTTCACAATTTAACCACTTCAGTCCCAGAAGGATTTACCCCCTTCCTGACCAGAGCACTTTTTGCGATTCGGTACTGGTTCGCTTTAACTGACAATTGTGTGGTCGTGCAACGTTGTACCCAAACAAAATTGACGTCCTTTTTGGTATTTGATCGCTGCGGTTTTTATTTTTTTGCGCTATAAACAAAAAAAGAGCGGCAGTTTTGAAAAAAAAAATTTATTTTTTTCTTTTTGCTATAATATATATCCAAAAAAATATAAAAAAAACAAATGTATTCATCAGTTTTGGCTGATATATATTCTTCCTCATATTTTTGTTAAATACAATTGCAAAAAGTGTTTATTGATTGGTTTGTGCAAAAGTTGCACGTTTGCAAACCATGAGAATTAATTTATGACGTTTTTACTGTTCTTTTTTTACTGGTAATGGCGGTGATTTTATCGGGACTGCGATATTGCGGTGGACAGATCGGACATTTTTTACACTTTTTTGGGACCATTGACATCTACACAGCGATCAGAGCTAAAAATAGCCACCGCTTACTGTATAAATGTCACTGGCAGGGAAGGGGTTAACCTGCAGGGGGCAATCAAGAGGTTAACTGTGTTCCCTAGGTGTGTTCTAATTGTGGGGGGGGGGCGGGGCTGGGCTGGCAGGAGCATGACAGATCTAACTGATCCCAATGACAGGGATCAGTAGATCACTGTCATGCCCACTGACAGAATGGGGTACTGCTGTGTTTACATTGATGGTTCTCCATTCTTCCTCTCTAGAAGACGATCGCGGGTTGCCTGCAGACATCGAGTCTGCCTGACCTGTCTCAGTCAGAGTGCTGCAGGCATGAGAGCCCACCGACAGCGGTGCAGGCCCTCCCACAACTGTGGCTGCAGGGATCACCGTTTATAGACAGCGATCTGCGCAGCGGAGCCAACTTGCCACAGTAAATGTACGCGAGGCGGTCTGCAAGTGGTTAATAGTGACATTGGATGAAAATTGACAGGTGTAACAGGATCTTTGCCAGGATTGGGTAGTGTGACTACCTGGGCTCCCAGCATCTCCATTTAGAAGAAAGATTTCTGGATTGCCACAGCAAAAATATTGGAGAGATGGTAAATTAGACTGGGGCCACAGATCTTATAATATTTGTTGGGAAGCCCATCCGGGCCTGGGGATTTGCCATTAGGTAGGGAGGCAATTATTTTGGAAGTTTACAGGTCAGAGATTGGAGCGTTTAGGTCCTGGAGCTGTTCCTCCGAAGGGAGGGTAGCTTAAGAATGACCAAAAAATGTTGTACGTCAAAGAATGTTGGCTGGGGGGTGTTGGGATCATCGCGGAGGTTGTATAACGTGCCATAGTAATTGGAAAACTCATCCACTATCTCTTGTGGGTTAGAAATTTTGTGTTTAAGCGTAGGAGGAATAAGGTGGGAGATTCTGGATCTTGCTTGGGTAGCTTTCAATCTATTCACCAGGTATTTTCTAGCCTTGTTGTACCTGTGTAAAAATTGAGCTAAGGCATTTTAAGTGGTTATCGTATTGCTCATTGAGAAGCAACCTTAGTTCCCCTCTGATTCTAAGGAGGGAGTTGGATATAGAAGGGGACGGGTTAGTTTTGTTGCTGATCTCTAAATTGTGGATCTCTAACAACAAACCTTTGATTTTCACATTGAAGTGCTTTTTTACCCCGGCCCCTTGCTGGATACATATACCCCTTATGAAAACCTTATGGACATTCCATAAAATAAAAGGGTTAATAACTGAGTTTTCATTTGTGGCAAATAATTCCCATAGATGATGAGAAATTACCTTGGAGGTGAAGTCTTTCTATAGTAATTTGACATTACACCTCCATATCATAGGCCTACTCTGGCTTTCCTGCTCCTCTATCATTACTGAGGTTACAGCATGGTCTGACCAAGTGATATCTTGGATAGAGGAGGAGGACATTCTCTGTAGGAGCCATCTGTTCCACACAAACAGGTCTATATGGGAGTAGGAATGATGTCTGGAGGAGAAGAATGTGTAATCCCACTCGTTAGCATGCTGGCACTTCCAGACATCATATACTCCCTCTGCATGTAATAAATCTCTCAGTGAAGGAAATCTGCCTTTAGTTGCAGAACTAGAGTCTATACTCGGATCAACTGTCAGGTTAACGTCCCCACACATCAGCAATTGTCCATATTTGACATTGGAAATAAGCTTGAAGACTTTACGCAAGAATTGCAATTGATGGGAATTAGGGGCATAAACATTCACTAAAGTATAGGGTTTAGAGTTGAGTTCACCTGTAAGAATGATGATGCATCCATCTTCATCCAGGTGGGAAGATTTAATCTGAAAGGTGACTGATTTGCCAATGGCAACGAGGACCCCCCATTTCTGCTCTGAGGCTTTAGCCAGAAAGATGGGAGGGTAATCCTTATGCATACATTTGGGGGTCTCTTTCTTATGGAAGTACTTTTCTTGGGCGTAGACAATGTCCGCCTTGGCTTCTTTCAGCAAGTGTCTAGCACAATGTCCAGTTATATCAGACACACACAATAACATAGGGGGATCCAAATAAACAGTTAAAATGGCTAAAAATCAATCAAATCAAATATGTGAATGAACTAGAAAATAAAGTCCACAAAATCCATGGAACACACAGGGCAGCCTTCTGGTTAGAGCCAAAACCTTGGCTCAGGATACACTGGAAAACAAGCAAGGAGAGAGGTGCCTCTAAATGTAGTATTAAAATCAATTTATTGCATAATGCCAAGTGACAACTCACATTCAAGAAGGGTAAGATAGGCACATCTGTAACTCCAAAAGTTTATATCGAAGCCAATCCAACCAGGGTTGTGGGATCATCCATCCAAGTTCTGTGCAGCAGCGTCCTGCAGCATCCTGCTCTCTGTGATGGAAACGCTGGCCAAGCAGTGAAGGAACTCAGAGCGAGGCTTGGGATGCACAGTGGAGGCAGCGTGGATGGAGGGCATCATAGGGGTGTGACGCGTATCGTAAGCGTACGAGCTACGGTGTCCTGGTAGCCACGCTCCTTCTTCAAGCGGGAAGGATCAATGAGATGTGGCCAACAATACAGACAACAGGGGTAAGGATAAAGGGCTACAAGGGGATGGGCCAGGTAGGGAGCTAGCTAGCATCGGGCTATGTAGAGGCTTCCTTCCATAATGAGAAGTGCTTTGGCCCTTAACATTAAGGGAAATACATTTAAGTGGCATTGCAGCAGAGGGTAAGTTGGAGAGTTGTGGGCTGAGGCATAATCAGATTTTCAACTCCATAGGGGTGAAGGTAGACAGGCATGCTCTGGTAGGCAAAGATTGAGATGTTATGAGCAAAATAGGACCTTCCTTCGGAGATGTATCGGGCTACGATCGATCGAGGGATGGACCGGGTAGGGGAACATCGGGAAATAGGAATGGGGACAACAGACATAACAACCGGTGTAGAGTAACTAGGAAGGGCGAACTTCTTCCTCGCACCGATGGTCCTGTGGCATCGAGCATGCGAATGCTATGCGCAGTGTGGGGATACTACGGGAGGTAGGTGCGACGGAGGTGACACGTAGGGTTCGGAGCGAGACTCAAGGAAGTGACGAACCGGTCGCAAAGGTAGTGTCTCTCGTCCTACGACGTCCTGCGACGAC
>BLSH010016781.1:39808-73823 GCA_018402905.1 Glandirana rugosa | reverse complement strand
CCGGAGGCGGCGCGCGCGCGCTCACAGTGGCTCTGTATCGCGGCCGCCGTCGTATGGCGGCCGCCGTCGTATGACGGCGATTCGCGTTACAGAGCCACATTGTCGCCGTCAATTGCCGATCAGCCGTCGGCAAGCGGTTAATAAATATTGCTGGTTTTACGGAATTACACTATGTCGGAATCTTCTTTGCTCCCTTACTTTCCATGCCGGCCTGTCTATGAGGTTTGATGTTATCAGTTGGATGACTGCAGAGCTATATCACCTGGTTCAATCTATATTGTGGAGGAGCCAGATGTGGTGGGGAGAGACACCTATTTATCTATCTATAAGAGCTGGAAAATCCTCTTTGTGGGTGTATTGACACCAAAGCCTGATTGATCTACTGTGGCATAAGCCCAGTGGGTCCTTTTCATCCGGTAAGCCCCCTCTACTTACCTTTGGTGGTGGCACTATTTTCTGTGAATGAGACCTTGGGAAGAGGACTTTTTGGAATATACATTTCTTGTCTTCACTTTCACACATGGCTCACAGCCCTAATAAGGACTTTATCATCAATAATTATTTTATTTATTGTGTATATGACAATTCACATATGCTGTACACGTTATGTTCATAATATCATTAGATCACTATGGTCACAAGTCAACTAACTATCTAGTATATGATTCACAGTTAATTTTATTTATATATACTTTGTAAATTTTGGATTTATACCATTCTTTCACCAGCGCAGACACACTAGCCTCCCTAATTTTTTTTATCACCCTGTCTGTGATTGTGTTTGCTGCTATACCTACACATCCAAGGAAGCGCGGTATAACACCCCAATCACTTAATTTTACCTGTGAACCGAATCCAGTAGCAAGGTCAAGCCTCATCCCCACTCAGCGCGTTTATTAGTAAAACAAACATGAATCATTCAAAATATCATATCAATTACATGTAAAAAATGGTTCACGTCACAAATTAGATATAACCGAGTATAAAAACCTGTAATAAATAATGTAGCATTATCTCTACAATATACTATATTATTTTTATTATTATCTGTATTATAAATTATTATTTGTGCTGTATTATCTTTGTTATGTGTAGTCAATTTGCATTGCTTTGCATGTGGTATTAGGCACTCCGCAAAAAACTTTGTTAGTCAATTTAATACTTGATATTTTAAAAGTAAGTTGTAAAACGTGGATAGGGATAGCTTTGTATGGAATTGATGTATTGTCTTTATAAACTAAAGATTATGGATAAAGGTGATGTATATAGTTAGAACATATGCACATACAGGTTATTTTTTTTTTATTTCACCTTTTGTACAGTTTAAATAAAAATGTTACTAGTTAGATACTAGCCAGTGCTTTTAATATGGCATTAAATATGTCAGGTATACGGTAAAGGCATAAGATTACTGCAGTGGAGCCTAAACTTTTGCTAGTCTACAATAAAAACAAGTGAACACATCATGCTTAGTTGGAAATTAAGCTTCACTTGCACAAAAATAAGAAAAGTGTCATGAAAAAGGTATCAACGTAACATAATTAAAAGCTTGCACAAGAATAGATTACATACATAACTGAACACAAAGCAACAAGGCCAAATGCATCATATTTTGTCACTAAGAGGTTACCTGAACTAAGATAGAAATTATTAGCAATGATTTGCTAAATGACACACAAAGTAAGCTGTACAATAATGACCATCTTCTCTTTACACTTCAGAAGTTAACAAGAATGACTTAATTAGGTAGGTTAAAGGTATGACTAACTCGTAGTAAACAGGTTAGAGAAAATTAAGTTAAATTGATTGTGATTGTTATGGTTCACTCTCTTCTACACACATTCTGAAACTATTCAAGCTCATGCTACCCGTAGTATAGTTATAGCAACACTGAAAGGTCTAGTTATTTGCCTGGTACATATTCATACAACTAGTGGGTTGTCATTTATGCAGGCATATTGTCACATTGATAACAGCCAGTTGTGAGAGACCTAGTTCAAAACTACGCAAATGATCTATTGCAAACTTGGGGTTTCTCCTGAATATTTACATGAAGATTTGTGTTGTCTGCAAAAAAAAAAAAAAATATTTCAAATTATAAATAGTGTTTGCAAGGGTTCCTAAACTGTTTGATTTTTTTTTTTTTCAGATCAGACAGATCTACATAAATCAGCAATTTTCCAGATTGTATCAACAATCAATATGTCTCTAATCATCAGGTTAGTATTTGTTTTTTTTTAATTTGCAATCTGAGACAAGACTAGAAATAAAAAATGACACATATAAAAGTGTTGGAATAAATAAAAATGTCTGCGGATTATTGAGAACTTTTCTCAATGGAGGAGGAGAACAATTTGTTTAACAACAGTTCAACCTGAAGCCTAAAGCTCTCAGCCATCTCAGTGCTGGAAGTTCAGAGAAGGGAAGAGGATGGGGAATTCCTGAACAGAAGATTTCTTCTGGATCCAGCTGCCTGCACAATATGGGACATACTTCATTACTGATAAATAATGTGAATGACACAGTGCAGAAAAAACTAATAGAAAGGTCAGCTTTAATATTTTTGTTTTGTTTGTTATTTTCATTTTCTTGATGTCACATGTTCTATTTCAATTTTTGAAAAGGGTGTCATCTTTTGTTTGGGGCATTCAGTTGCAGTATTATTTCAAATAAAGGTAATATTATAGTAAGGGTTAAGTCCAAGGCCACAGTACAGTAATCCAGACATAGCAAGAGACAGGCAGCAATATGGCACAGCATGGGTTAAGTCCAAGAGCACAGGGCATTCATTTGAGCTCAGCAAGGGACAGACAGCAATCTGGCACAGCAAGGGTTAAATACAACAGCAGAAGGATAGGCAGTATTCTGGTAAAGTAAAGGTTAAGTCCAAGAGCACAGGCATTAAATCTGGGCACAACAAGGGACAGGTAGCAATCTGGCACACAAGGGTTAGATCAAAGAGCACAGGGCATTAATCCGGGAGCAGAAATTGTGACAGGCAGCGAATTGGCATAGCAAGAGTTGAATCCAACAGCACAGGACATGAAAATGGACCCAGTAGGGGACAGGTAGAAATCTGGCACAGTCAGGGTTAAATATAACAGTACGAGGGCTTAATCCAGGCACAGCAGAAGGATAGGCAGCAAGCTCACACAGGAAGGCTTAAGTCCAAGTCCAAGAGGCTTAAATCCAAGAGCACAGGGGCATTAATCCAGGCACAGCAAGAGACAAATAGCAATCTGACACACAAAGGTTAAATCCAACAGCACATGGCAATAATCAGGGCAGAGCAGAAGGGAAGGCAGCATTCTGGCACAACAAAGGTTAAGCTGGCTCACCATAGGACAGAAGCCTCAGTGGAGGAGAGACCAAGCAGGATGCCCAGAAGTGGAGGGTAATGCAGAGGTCCTGAAGAAGCTGGTCCTTGGGTCCCGGGAGAGGAGTGGGGCTGTGTGGCCTGACCACAGCTTCAGGATGACACAGACAGCACAACTGTCATTCGGTGAACTGAGTGATAGAGACAAGTTTACTCGGGCCTTGCTTTGGTATTTAAACCCTGAGCTGAGGTGCAATTCTATGGCCAGGTAACTCAATGCTTGATGTGGGGTTGCCCTGGTGACAAGCTCCACTCATTCTGGTTCAGCTATACACAGGAGCGCAGCCTTTGTCTCTGGTGGGCATTGCAGAACGCAAGCAATGGGGCTGCACTGTGCCTACCATGTCAGTTGGGTGCAAAATGGACAGGTGTGTAGCCTGTCTAAGCAGATCATTAGTCTAACAGATGGCAGATTGATTTCACTAGGAAGGTTTAGCATTTGAATGCAAAAGTAGTTGGAAAATTCAGATCTGGTGATCTCCTATTTGAACTTTCCATGGTTTAACACCTCATCAAAGTGTCCATCATCTTTTTTTTAAAGGTTTGCACTATACACATATAATTAAAAAAAATGCTTGGCATCATCTGCTATATCCACTGGTTGTTTTTGGTGGTGCCTCTGTGCTCAAGGCTGGTGTTACACTAATACTGTTTCTCTAAGGATTTTTATATTTTCAGGCAGCTTATTAGGGTCTTGGTCGATGGGATTTAAGTTTGTGTCAATGGCATCAGTTTGACATTCTAAAGATATCATTGAGAATTGCATTTGACCTGCAGTTGACTTCCCTCTGACCTACATTTGACATGCTTAAATTGGATTTTGCACTCCTTTAGACATGTATGGGACTGCAAACCCCATCTTACACAAAGAATAGCCCATTTACACAGGCCCTTACATTCCTGATCTCCCCAAACACTCCCAAAAAGGGGCACTCCATAAGCAAAAACAAACAAAACACCCTTAACTCCAAAATATGTACAGAATTCCTTAATAGCTGCTTATTCAAGCTCTATAAAATAACTCATAAAGGATTTTTTCTCAGATTTTCTCTAAATATTAATTCATCATAAAACAGAAGGTAGGGACCAACTTGCTAGGGGAAAAAAATTAAAGACATCACCAATTTCTTGTTACAATTATTTTGTATAAATATAACAATCACATTAAAACATGAGTAAAAATGAGCTAGTACAAAATGAGCAAGGAAAACTTGAATTATATCTAGGTATCTAACATATGCTTTGTCTACAGAAATGATTCACACATTCTTAACAGTATCAGTGTAACACTGCCAGTGGCAATCAGCTGCCCAGCACCGTCCCTTCTGATCACAGCTTGATGTACTCAAGAAGCAAACTAACCCATCACTTTGTTTTGACTGAAGTCACCCCTGCTGCTTTCTTTCCTCTGTCTTTGCTGTGAATATGCAGCTTGCCTTGAGAAATTGTTCCACTCCGACTGCTCAGAACACACTAAATGAGATTACCACGCACTGCTTTCACAGTATTGCTAGACAGTTCATTTACAATTATGTAGCTTACTGTTTAACACTACTGCTTCTTCCTCTTTGTGGCATATTTTATTTTTAGTCTAGGATCAAAACAGGTGGCATATGGTACTGTTTCACACAAAAAGAAAGCTTTGATGACTTTTAATGATATTATATTCCAGTTTTCCCAGTATTGCATGTGGTTTCATGAATGCCAGAAGTGATCTCTATTTAAATATTTAAACAAAAAAAAAAACGAATTTAAAGAAGAAATTTACACTGCTTGCGTGTTTTATTTAGAACATTTAGATATTAAACTATGGAGGATTAGTAAAAAGGCCACAAAACTTAATTTTTATTAGCTTTATCCTATTAGGTCCTTAAAAAAACGGGGCAAACAGCCAGCTAAGGATATGATTAATTTGCTCTTTTGATTTGTTGTTCCATTTGATGACAGTGGAGTTTGGTGTTCTTTTTTGCCCCAGCGGAACATTTTAGCACACATCCTGAACTTTGGGCTACTGGGTCTTTGAGTCTGGATTCAGCATAAATTATCCCTGAGATTTTATGGAAATTTTTCCTCTTTATGAAAATAGATGGTTATCTATCATGCTAGATCAGTGGTTTTAGTTCTTTGACGGTACTGACTCAGGGCAAGTATGCAGATTGGCTAAATTCTGACTTTGCTGATCTGTGTGCTTGCTCCAGGTCAGTTACTCAGAAAGCATTGAGGTCAGGGGATCAATATTAAAACCAAGTAGTAAGCATTTTTAACACCTTCTTGCCCAGCCTATAGTAAAATGATGGCCGGATGGGAGCACTGTTGTTCTGGGAGGATGTCATATGTCTTCTACCCAAAGCGTGGGGCCACGCAGCGGCGCAATCTGTCACTGGCTGTGTCTACTGCATCAGCAATGGTAACCTCTGTGTTTCCTTTTTTTACAAATGAGTAGAATGCTAAGAAAAAGAACAAGAATGCCACAGATTTGTATTAAGTACAATTAAAAGTTATTACATGTCAAAAGATATATCCAATGCATTTTAGGAAATCACAACGCCCCCTTCATCAGGGCTGAAGAATTAAATAACATAAAACAATATTCATAAATATACATATACATATATGTATTGTTATATCCTATGACCTGATATAAGCTTGTACTGGACTTGATACAAACCTGTCATGTTCTTATCTTTTTACATATTATTTTGATCACTACATTAGGGATGTCCTCACTGATAAAGCTGTCTGTAAGTGCCGAAAAAGTAGCTGTTGGCAGTTTGAAAAAATGGTAAACTATTCCAATCAATTGCCTCCATAGCAACCATTAGCATTCATGCACTTCCTGGCTTCTGAACTGTGGTCACATGGCTTGGAAGGGCCAGTCATGGGTTTTTCAATGTGTAAGCCCCTTCACTATTTAGGTCAGGGTTCCCAAGAGTATTTTGCTCATTGTGTGAGGGAACAGATATAAAGTAATTTGGGAAACCTCACTGAAGGCAGGAAGAGTTTTGTGTTTATGGTGGTGCTCTGTGCTCATTGTTAATGTTTGCATGCAGTCACAGACGCACAAACAGTGTGTTGTACACAGGCCTTTTTTTCTCAGAGAATAGGTGCAGTTATCCCCTCTTCTGCCACTTTTCTCCACTCCCTACCCACCTCCGAATACTGTCCCTTGGTTCCACCACCTACCCACCTCCCAGTATCACCCCTTCTGAAAAATACAGAACCAAGTATCATTTTGTGGTGCTAAGTAGTTTGTATGGAATTTGTTAATGATAACAAGGGAAGCAGTAAAATCGATTCCCTGCAGCCAGCAGCAATAGCCCCCCCACCCAACAAACAATAGATCCCTCAGCAACAATAGACCTCCCGAAAAAAACAATACCTCCTCCCAGCAAAATAGATCCACCCCAGCAACAATAGATTTCCCAGCAGCCAGAATCAATAGCCTCCTCACTATAGATTCCCTTCAGAGATAACAGATCCCCCAGCAGCCAGAAATATACCCTCCAGCACCTCCCAGCCATTACATGCATTCAGTGTAAGAGGTGGCGGAACTGCGTTACCCAGCATTCCTGCTGAAAAAAAGCCCTGGTTGTACACTTGTCTAGCAGATTAGGTGTCTCAGATTATGTGAGAGTTTAAAAAGGGACAGTTAGAAGCTGTTGCTGATAGCTGAAAATTTGTCTCAGTTTTTGAAATGCAGTTACAGACACACTCACAGAGTTTTTCAGAGTGGTATCAGGAACAGTTTCATGCTGGTGGTCGATGCTGAAATGTCTATAGTTACTGTATATTGAGATATTCTCTATGTTTCACAGTAAAAACTTCATCCACACAATTTGGACCGCTGATAAGGCAGTACAGCAGGCCCTCCTTTACTAGGTCCAGGCCTCATCAGTTCAAAAGGGGGGCCTGGGCACCTGCCGAGCAGGAGAGCTAGCTATAGTGTCTTATTGCTAACACTAATACTCTTATGGATCCCCTTGTATCACTTCTGGCTTCTCCTCCTTTTACTCCCTCTGGCTGTGCTGCAGGGGGATTAGTTATAGTATTTGTGCCCCCACCACTCTGAACCCCCTGATGTCCAGCCCCTCCTGGGTGCCCCCACCCCTGCAGCACTGCTGGCTTCCTTCTTTTCCTCTCCAACTGGCATCTGCTGCAGGCACACAGGATAATTGGTTTCAGGATGGAGAGAGGGGAGCAAGCTGCTAAATATGTCATATTTACCAGCCCCTTACTTTCCTGAAAGAACTGAAGCATAGTAAACTGTGTGTCCTAAAAGTGAGACAACAGGGATCTGTACCTGAGACTCCTGGGACCAACCACAGAAATAGCCTAGAAGCCAATGGTCCCTGCCAGATGATCAAGTCAAACCGTCTAACAGTTCTTGTGCTTAAAATCATTTTTTTTTTGCATCAGGGCTGGGCTCAACTCTCCCTTCTCAAAACAAGATGCTCAGCTGAGGGTTAATTGCCAGTCTCAGCTTCCACTCTGTCTCACCTGATGACCATATCCTGCCTCTTCAAGCCAGTTCTGCTGCTATATAAACTGCATGGATCAGATCGCAGATGCCTTCACCTTGGTTGACATCTCTGGAAAAATCTCTGCTGTGTGTTTCTGTGAAAGACTTTTCCTATTTGATGTTCCCTTCTGGTTCCTGGATTCTAGACCCTTCTAGACCCTGCTTGGCTGCTCTCCTCCTGGCTCCTGACCCTGCATTCCATTTGTTTGACTTTGCTAATCTCTGGACTCCTGTTTCACTGGCTTGCTCTGACTATACGCTCTGGTTACCGTACCCTGGCTACGTTTTGACCACGTTTACTCTATTTATAACATTTTACCTTTTTATTAAAAAGTGTGATTTTACTGCACTTCTGTCTTTGTCTGATTCATAGTTCCTGACAGTAGGCGAAGGCCATGAATTCAGAAAATGCAGTCAATCCACTTGCTGGTAATATTTTGTCCAGATTGGATGAGCAAGATCACTGCATGGATCAGTTTGTCATAGCGTTACAGATGCTCCTGAATCGCACTGCTCACCTGGTTCCTCCTACAGTGGCTGTTCCTGTGTTGCACACCGCTCCTGCTGATGCTCAAGTCTTTGTGCAGACATACGTCTATAAGAGGTATGTCTGGTTCCGCTCCACTTCTCCAGTGATCTGGGGGTGATCCAGTTTAATGCAGGGGGTTTCTCAACCAGGATGGGATATACTTTGAGATGCTGCCCCAGGCATTCCCTACAGACAGAAGCAAAGTAGGCTTTCTGATTTCTTTGCTTTCTGACAGAGCCTTGACCTGGGCAAACCCTTTATGGGAGACGCAAAAACCTGGTGTACAGAGTTACCCAGAGTTTGTGGTCTCCTTTAAAAGGGTATTTGACATTTCCACACACTCCACTACCACTGCGAAATGCCTCATGTCCATCAAGCAGGGTTGCCGATTACACCATTGATTTAAATACTCTGGCAACAGAGGTTGCTTGGAACAATTAGGCTCTAATGGTTGCTTTTTCTCATGGTCTCTCAGAAAGCATCAAAGATGAGATAGCAGCCTGAGACATACCCACTGAGCTGAAGAGATTGATCACGTTTGCCATCCTCATTGACTCCAGACTCCGAGAGAGACCTTCCTTTAAGGAACCCTTGCGAAAGCCTCCTGTACGTTTGGCTCTGAGCTTTGTAGTCCCACACGTACCTCCCTCCCCTCCCATACCTCCTGGTTCCGCGCCTGTCAGTGAGGTAGAACCCATGCAGTTGGGCTTCACACGTCTCCCTGCGGATGAGAGAACCTTTAGGAGGAGGGAGAGATTGTGCCTTTATTGTGGCCAGGCAGGTCACTTTTGAAGTATTGTTCTACCTGCGGGGGGGGGGGACTCTTGCATCTGAGGTCCTGTAGGGGACAAACCTTAGGTGGCATTGTTTCATCTCCAGTTATCCAGAAGGATAAGCCCCTGGTTCTGGTTACCCTTTCTTGGCCTTAGTCGTCCATCGAGATACAGGCTCTAATAGTCTCTGGGGCTGCAGGCCTGTTCATAGATAGTGCCTTTATGTCTGAGTACTCAATCCCGCTGCAGCTTTAGGCTACTCCACTTGTCATTGAGGTTATTGATGGGAGACCTCTACAGCCTGATTAGATGACTCATGAGATTGCTCTGTTCACCATGGCCGTAAGGGCTTTTCACCATGAGATAATCCAATTCCAAGTAATTATCTCTCCTCAATTTCCAGTGGTTATTGGTTATCCTTGATTACAGAGGCACAACCCCTCTTTTGGCTTCATGCTGAGGTTCTTTCCTGGTCACCACAATGCAGTAAGAAATGTTTTTAGAAAGTGGCTAAGGTCTTGTGTACCTCCTCATTCTCCTCCCTGCCAGAGGAGTACAGCAAATTTAACAATGTCTTTGACAAAGGTCAAGCTGGTAGTTTGCCTCCACACCGGTCATACGATTGCTCAATTGACCTTCAACCTGGTGCCATACCCCCTCGTGGGTGGGTTTACCCTTTGTCTGTCGGAGGATAAAGCCATGGAGGAGTATGTCACAGATGCACTTTCTAAAGGGTTCATCCGCAAATCCTCATCTCCTGCTGGTGCTGGCTTCTTCTTTGTGAAACAGAAGAGTGGCAAACTGAGACCTTGTATCGATTATAGGAGTCTCAATCGCTTCACGATTAAGAATGCTTATCTGATTCCATTGATTACGGAGTCATTTGACCGCCTCAAGGGAGCAATGGCTTTCACAATGCTTGATCTGAGACAGGCATACAATATCATGAGGATCAAGGAGGGTGATGAGTGTAAAACTGTGCTTAATACCAGGACAGGCCATTACAAATACCTCGTAATACCGTTTGGTCTTTGCAATGCTCTGGCAGTTTTTCAGGAATTCATCAACGACATGTTGCAGCAATGTATGGTGGAGTATCTCAACGATATCCTCATATATTCCAAGTCCCTAGAGAGTCACCACACAAATGTCTGTTGTGTGCTTAAGAGGCTGAGAGATAATAACCTGTATTGTAAATCGGAGAAGTGCGAGTTCCATCGTGAACAGGTTAAATTCCTGGGTTATGTCATTTCCACTGTTGGTTTTTTGATGGACCCAGAGAAGCTATCGGCAGTTCTACAGTGGCCCCAACCCATGTGTTTATGTCCACTACAACGTTTTCTTGGTTTTGCCAATTATTATTGGAAGTTTATCTGTAACTGCTCATCTCTGGTCAAGCTCCTGACTGACATAACCAGAAAGAATGGTAACCCACAGAATTGGTCTCTGGAGTCCATTAAGGCCTTTGAAAGTCTCAAGGCAGCCTTTGTTTCTGCTCCTGTGTTGGCACATCTGGATCCTATGTTACCCTTCATCCTTGAGGTTGATGCAGCTGAGACTGGAGTTGGTGCCCTTCTGTTCCAACGTCCCACCTCCGAGATTGCTATGCATCCTTGTGGCTACTTTTCCAAGAAGCTGTCTCCTGCGGAATGCAATTATGATATTGGGAACAGAGAGTTGTTAGCAAACATTTTAGCCCTTAACCACTTCAGCCCCGGAAGGTTTTCCCAGTTTAGGGTCAGAGCACTTTTTGCGATTCGGTACTGCTTCACTTTAACTGACAATTGCGCGGTCATGCGACGTTGTACCCAAACAACATTTACATACTTTTTTTCCCACAAGTAGACCGTTCTTTTGGTGGTATTTGATCACCTCTGCGTCATTTCTGATCACCGCTATGAACAAAAGAAGAGCGACAATTTTTCAAAAAAAAAAAACAATATTTCTTACTTTTTGCTAAAATACAAATCCAAAAAAAATCTAAAAAAATTTTTTTTTTCATAGGTTTTGGCTGATTTATATTCTTCCTCATATTTTTGGTAAAAAAAATCACAATCAATGTTTATTAATTGGTTTGTGCAAAAGTTGCTGCGCTTATGAATGATGAGAATGAATTTGTGGGGTTGTTATTTTTTTTTAATATTTTACTAGTAATGGCGGCAATCTGTGATTTTTAGTGGTACTGCGATATTGTGGGGGACATGTCGGACCATTTTGACACTTTTTTGGGACCATTGGCATTTGTACAGCGATCAGTGCTATGAAAATGCATTGATTTCTATATAAATGCCATTGGCAGTGAAGGGGTTAACCTGCAGGGGGCGCTCTAAGGGTTAACTGTGTTCCCTCAGTGTGTGCTAACTGTATGGGGGCTGGGCTGGCAGGGGGAGGGGAGTGATCATGGTTTCCATATACAGGAAGCCTGTGACCACATCCCTTCCCTCTCTGTCAGAACGTAGATCCGTGTTTACATACACAGACCTCCATTCTCTCACTACGGGGAACCATCACGGGTAGCCGGCAGAGATTGAGTCCGCCCTACCTACTCCCTGGCCCTCTGGAACACGGTGAGCGTGCGAGCGTGCCTCCGGCAGTGCACGCGCACTCACAATACTCGTTATCGCGGGCGCCGTCAGGTGACGGCGTTTCAGGATAACAAACCACTTTGCAGCTGCCAAGCCACGGCGGGTGGTTGGCAAGTGGTTAAAGAATGGAGGCATCTCCTCAAGGGTACCACTGTTCTGGTTCTCATTTTGACTGACCACAAGAATCTCACATTCTTGTCTGAGGCTAAATGTCTCTCCCCCAGGAGGGCGCGATGGGCTCTGTTCTTGTCAAGCTTCAATTACATAATCTCATTCTTACACGGTAATAAGAATGTAAGGGCCGATGCATTGTCGCAACAGTTTTCCTCCGCTTCCAAGGTGGAGTCGGTTCCTGTTCCTGTGATACCTCCTGATCATATTCTGGCTACTATTCATACCAGTCTCACTTCACCTTTGGGTGGCAAGATCCTTGCTGCTCAGATCCATGCTCCTCCTGAGAAACCTTGTGACTGCTGCTTTGTCCCGGAGAGTCTCCATACTGCTATGCTTCAGACATACCATAACAACTGGTCTGACCTGTTACCTTGGGCAGAGTTTGCTGACAATAGTGCTGTCAATATCACTTCCCGATTGTCTGTGTTTATGGCAAATTATGGTTTCCAACCAGCCATGTTGCCTGACTCATTTGTTCCTCAGAGCATTTCTGCATTCAAGGAGCATCTCTATGGTCTTCGTTCCACTTGGGTACAGGTCCAGGAGTCTTTGCGACGTGCCACTGATAGGTACAGACACCAAGCTGACCACAGACGCCTACCTGCACCTTCTTACCAAGTTGAGGAGAGGGTCTGGCTGTCTTCTCACAACCTCCGACTTCGTGTTCTCTTACTGAAGCTGGCACCACGGTTTATTGGGCCTTTACGTATTCTCTGCAGGATCAACCTAGTGGCTTAAGCTTTAGACTTGCATTCTAATATGCAAATTTCTAATGTATTCCATGTCTCCTTGTTAAAACCTTTGATATGCAACCGCTTCACCACCTCGATACCACATCCTCATCCTGTTCAGGTTGAGAACCAAGAGGAGTATGAAATACAATCTATCATTGACTCCTGTAAGCTCCGTGGGTGCATACAGTACCTGGATCATTGAAAAGGGTACAGTACGGAGGAGCGTTCTTGGGTCTCATCCTCGGGCGTACATGCTCCTCTCCTCCTCCATTATTTCCATAGATGTTTTCCCCTCAAACCTGGTGCCCCCTGAGGGGGGGTCATTGAGGAGGGGTGTCACGTACCTGGTGGTGGAGTCTGCAATGCCGAGGACAGCCTCTCTTACAATCCTGACTTGGGAACCTGTGATGTGGTGAACAGGAGGCTCGAGAGTTCAGAATGGCATGAGTGCTCGACAGGAACACCGGTGCAGTAGCCACGGGCAGGGCTCGAGGTGCAGCTTGATGGAGCAGCGGAGGAACTCTGGGAACAGCTGATGGTAGCCCCGTCTGGCTTCGGATAAGCAAGTGATGCTGGATGAGAAGTCCAGGAACAGGGGGATCAGACAACAGCCAGGCGGATCAAGCACCAAGGAGCAGACAGAAGAATGGTCAGAACACAGGCCGGGTCGGCAACGGGCTGGCAGCAAGGTACCAAGGAGCAGGCAGAAGAATCATCAGGGATAGCCAGGGTCGGGGCAGGCAGATAAGTAGCAAGGTCAGGATCAAGCCAGAAGATCAACGGATCAGGTTCAGCAGGAAAACAGCTGGCTGGAGTCACAGGAACGCTGTAGACTAAACAGCATTAATCCCATGTCACCATTCGGTTTAAATAGTCCCTTTGGCGCCAAGAACAGTTACGAACGGGAACACTGCATTCCTTCTTATGGACACACGGGCTCTTCGTCTTTCCTGACAAGGGGGTACTGTCAGGGCTGGGCTCAGCTCTCCCTTCTCAGAGCAAGCTGCTCAGCTGAGGGTTAATTGCCAGTCTCAGCTTCCACTCTGTCTCATCTGATGACCATATCTTGCCTCGTTAAGCCAGCTCTGCTGCTATATAAATTGCCTGGATCAGATTGCAGATACCTTCACCTTGGTCAACATCTCTGAAGAAATCTCTGCTGTGTGTTCCTGTGAAAGACTTTGCCTATTCGACGTTCCCTTCTGGTTCCTGGATTCAAGACCCTGCTCGGCTGACTCTCCTCCTGGCTCCTGATCCTGCATTCCGTTTGTTTGACCTCACTGATCTCTGGACTCCTGTTTCACTGGCTTGCTCTGACTATCCGCTCTGGTTACTGAACACTGGTTATGTTTTGACCATGTTTACTCTGTTTATCACATTTTACCTTTTTATTAAAAAGTGTGATTTTACTGAACGTCTTTGTCTGATTCATGGTTGACAATTTGCTTCTGAAACTGGTCTGCCTAATCCTAGATGCTTACCATTTTGACTATTTAACACTCTATTATTGTTCTATACCTCCTTCCAGAGCTTTTAGAGACTTGTTTTATGGTCAACATTGCTTTAACTCTACCCACACTTTACCAATGACTGAAAAATTATCCACTCTACATGCCAACATGATTGGCTCAATAGCAACCTCCTTTCTATTAGTAGTGCTAAGGGAGGGGCAGGAAAATGAGGTCAGTGAATTATAATGCTTGTCTATATACACTATATTACTAAAAGTATTAGGATGCCTGCCTTTACACGCACATGCGCTTTAATGTCATCCCAGTCTTAGTCTATAGAGTTCAATATTGAGTTGGCCCACCCTTTGCAGCTATAACAGCTTCAACTCTATGGGAATGTTTAACCATTCTTCCAGAAGCACATTTGTGAGGTCAGGCAATGATGTTGGAGAGAAGGCCTGGCTTGCGGTCTTCGCTCTAATTCATCCCAAAGGTGTTCTATTGAGTTGAGGTCAGGACTCTGTTCAGGACAGTCAAGTTCCTTCACCCCAAACTCGCTTATCCATGTCTTTATAGACCTTGCTTTGTTCTTAGATTCACTGTTTGGCAGCTTTTGGTTTCCCAGTGTCTCCCTCATTTAAAACATTGTCTACTGTGATGTTCCACCCCCCCCCCCCATTTGGCTCACTTTTCTCAATCTTGAATGACCTGCGGAAATCTTCCCTGAGCGCTCCACCAACCATGGCCATTGTGAGCTTTTATCTATTTATTTTGGTTTGTTTAATTGTTACTGCAGTTTTTTTTGCTGTGTTTAACATTTATATGCATATCTTGAAACCTTACCCTTATCTTCATCTTTTCTATTTTTTTTTGTCTTTTTTGGTGCTACTTTTTTGACCCAACAACCCATTTTGAGACTGGGGGGATGGCAGCAGAGAATTACCTCATAAAAATGTACAGGTATGGTCTTTTTGGCTTATTTTGGCCTTATTCTTTTTGTCTATGGTTTTGGTAACGACCCAGCTTGAAATGGCTATCACAGTTTGTAGATTCCTTTCTATTGATGCTACCATGAGAAATACACACATATATCACATAGATTTCTCTCATTAAATGTAAATAGGGTGAATTCTAATATAAAATGACACTCCTGAAACAGGAACTCAAACACGAAAAGTAAACATTGTTTTTTTTTGTAGGAAAACCAACTTAACATCAGGGAACTCCTTTAAATTTCTCTCTGGACTTTACCTCACTGCTTATTTGGCTTCATCGACACAAAAAAAAAGGTAGGAATAGCCATATTGTTAAAAGATACCTGCCATTTTAAGTGCTCCTCTTTGTAAGTAAATACACTGGACCGGTATTATATTCTATTTTACGTTTTGCAACATTTATGTCCCTAATGCAAACCAGATCCCTTTCTTTATAAGCTTTTTCTGAAACCGGCTACTTTACCTACCACATATACGCTCATCGGCGGAGACTTCAACATGCCCTTATCTGCTAATGTAGAAGGTTCGGGCCTACAAACTTATTCCCCTCCTTAAGCTTTTTGTATGCTTTCTTAACATTTCTGTCGGCTTGTTAGACAATTCCCTCTTTATAATATATGGAGAACAGAATACACCACCCGTCAGAAAAAAAGCCTCTCTTTCTTCTCTACCCCACACAAAACCCAGACCAGAATTGATTATTTCTTGATTTATCCCCCATTTACTCCATCTATCCTCCAATTCCCACATAGGTCCTATTACATGGTCAGACCATTATCTGATCTTATTGACATTTGTCCTTGGCCTACCAACCTCCATGTCTTTTCATTGGCGCTTGAACGATTATCTGGTTAAGTCTGAACACATTAAACTGCAAATTACTCTTTCACATTATTTTCAACAGAATGCGAACACTACCCAGGCCTTCTCCACCATCTGAGAAGACACAGCTAAAATGTGTCTTTTTACTCCAAAAATGTTTGCTATAAGCTAAGTTCAAAGCTAGAGAAATTCATGTCTGAGATTCCCTACTACTACTAATTTTCAGAAAGCGGTTGCTATTTTTGCCCAATTGAGACACTTAGCACTGGGCAAGGTATAAAAAAACATTCACTTCACTTAGACAAATATACAAATGCAGCAATAAAGCTCACAATCTCTGAGCTCGCAGATTACAGAAAGATGCAGCTACCAAAAATATGCATATTCTTGATTCGAAGAGTGAATTGCAGTATCACCCAGGTCTTTTGTGACTATTATGTGCACCTTTACAATCTTAATAAACATGTATACTCTGATTCTACAGATATAATTTTACCCAAAATGAATGCATATCCTACTGCAAGTAAGATCCTAAAACATAGGCAGCCAGACACAGTACCTTTGAAATCCCTGATCACCTCGGAAGAGATCTAGGAGACCATTGAAGGAGTTGTAAAGGCAGAAGGTTTTTTATCTTTTTTTTCTTTCAATATTCCTTTATTGGGAAAGAAAAGAAAAAGAAAAAGAAATGAAAGAAAACAGGTGGTACATTGTTAGATGATTCAATGCCAGTAACAGTGGATGTAAAAAAAAAAAGGTGAGTATGTAGAAATACAGTAACCAGATGAGGCCTAAAGAAGTCCTGTGGGGGTGAGGAGAAAGAGGGAGTAGAAGGGGGTGGGGGGGATATGAGGGAGAGAAGATGGGGAATAAGAAGGGGGGGGTGAGGAGGAAATGAGAGGTTGGTACAGTTTCTTCTTGATTAGTATGCAGAAGTATTTTGCCTAAATGATATGTTGTGAATAGGGTAAGTGTAGTAAACCAGATTTTGTTAATAGGTAGGAGACATAGTAATATTTACTATTAGATACTATTTCTAATTAGAAACCGCTAGGCTTAGAGATGAGTTCCATATAAAAAGATGTGTCAGGAGGTGGCGCTGTCTTATGTGATATGTGATATAATTGGATGTGTTTCATACAGTGTTCACAATAACTTATGTGATATTAAAATTCAAAGTGCTTAGAGTGCTTCAATACATACAAAGTGCATATATATTTAAAATTAACCCACAATTTGTTATTTAACAACTGTCCGTAATTGTCCATAAAACTAATATCTTTACTGTTCCCACTCAAGGAATGTTTCCACCACTTCTAAGTTACGGCAAACTGTCTTTAAAGCGTTTATGTGCTAAACACAAAATGGTGTAAGAAAATTGTGGATCAAAACCATAATCCTAAAAATCCGTGAATGTCCGTAAAAAGTCCGTAAGGATGAATATAAAATAATCAGATCTTTATATATAAATAACCCAACTTGCTACAAGGTGTTGCTTTACAACTGCAATAGATGACTTGCTGAAAGAACAATTTTTTCCAGATGCTAATGTTGTTGCCAAATAATGTAAATTTTGTGCATATTGAATATCTCCTATGGCGGAACAGAGGTGACTTCACTGGTGCTCCCCGCTTGTGCCCTCACTTACCAGATTTTCCCTACCCCTACAGGGGCGATGCGCCTTTGGTAAATGGGGTCTTTTCGGATGTTCTGCTGCTATTTCTCCCTTCCGTTGGCTCCTTCCCTAGGGGTCCTGGAACGCCATCCCGCTCCCAATGGTCCCGGATATAGGTGTGGAGAAAGCACACAAGTAGAAGCATCCACGATAGTGTAGTATTTTCAAACAAAAGTCCAATTTATTAAAAAAGTTGCAAAAACAAAGTTCAGAACACTTGCATCCACAGGGCAGACAATTTCAGAGTCATGCAGGCTCTGCCTGCTTGAGGAAGGTTAGATCCCTTTTCCTGTGTCTGACTCTGCGCTCCTAAACGAGGAAACAGCTTGCCCTACTTGTAGGGGTAGGGAAAATCTGGTAAGTGAGGGCACAAGCGGGGAGCTCCAGTGAAGTCACCTCTGTTCCGCCATAGGAGATATTCAATATGCACAAAAGTCACCTTATTTGGCAACAACATTAGTGTCTGGAAAAAATTGTTCTTTCAGCAAGTCATCTATTGCAGTTGTACAGCAACACCTTGTAGCAAGTTGGGTTATTTATATATAAAGATCTGATTATTTTATATTCATCTTTACTGACTTTTTATGGACATTCACGGATTTTTAGGATTATGGTTTTGATCCACAATTTTCTTACACCATTTTGTGTTTAGCACATAAACGCTTTATTAATTAATTATATTATATAATATAATATATATAATTATATTTAATTTTAAATATATATGCACTTTGTATGTATTGAAGCACTCTAAGCACTTTGAATTTTAATATCACATACGTTATTGTGAACACTGTATGAAACACATCCAATTATATCACATATCACATAAGACAGCGCCACCTCCTGACACATCTTTTTATATTCACTACTTCCCTCTTTGGAGGAAAGGAACTGGAGGGCAGCAGTCTTAAAATATTTTCCTCACACACATTTTTACTATCCGAGCGCAGGATTTTCTCTATATTTTCTTTAGAGATGAGTTCCATGTATGGTTTTGGGGTGATCATTGTAGAGAGGTTAGTTTAATGAGATTTGAAGCGAGAAATTAGGATGCCAAAGCCATGGAGTGGCTAGCGAAGGAGTATTCATGGAAGGCATGCTCATTAAGAGTTAGGATAAAGGAATTATATTCAGGAGGTGTGGGGAGTTTCCAGTTCCGGGCAATAGTTAATCGAGCTGCTATGAAAATGTGGGTGATTATGGAATGGAAGTTGGTTGGCCAGGAATTCATGTCTAAGCCTTGTAGAGCAGATTTAGGGTTAGGTAAGCTATGAGTTCCAGTGATGACAGCAATTAGTGCAAATATCCTGGACCAGAAGGTCTGAGTGTAGGGGCAATGCCATCAAATATGGGCTAAAGTACCTGTCTCGCCGCAATCTCTTTAGCATAGTGGTGAATGTTCTAGGTACATCTTCAATAGCTTAGACGGTGTGAAGTACCAGTCATGTAGGAGTTTTTGAGAAGATGCCCAATGTAAAATGCAGCAGGAGTATTTTAAAGTTAGGAGTGATGCCACTTGCCAGGAATCTGAGGAGGATGTGAAGGAGAGAGCTTGTTCTTAAGTGCATAGTGTGGAGGGTTTTTTTGGTATGAGAGGGAGTAGATATGAGGGAGTAAAACAGTGAAAGGTGTCTTTGGGAGAATCAATGAGTTCCAGAAGGTGGTCTAGACATGGGGAGTTTCCAATTGGTATATGTTGTAAGTTGTGTCGTATTTGCATATACTTGAAAAAACAGGAACTTGGAAGGGAATATGTCAAGTGTAGGTCTTAGGAGCGAAACGTGGCATTAAAATATAGTTGAGCAATGGAGTTGATCCCAGCAAGCTTTCATGAAAGAAGGTTTAAGTCTTGCATGATGTATTCCAGAGAGCTTATCAGTATCTGCTGTAGAGTCATGGGGGGGGGGGCTGCCAGTCAGGCGGGAGATTCTAACACATCCCTGAGTTAAAAAAAGAAAACCAGACCTAGATTATCCTGTTGGAGAGTTTCCACCTCCTATGTAGGAGGGGGTCAGTCTCGGATACGTCCTCCCGCCTCAATCCAACTAGCCCAAATGTTTTCAATTTTACATGGGCATCTCCTATTCTCATAGGTGAGTCTGTACAATGGTAACACTTTGTCTATTGTCTTCAACCACGCTTTCTTAGTAGGGGGGTCCTCATCTTTCCAACGCACCAGGATTTCCTGATGGGCATAAAACAGTACAAACGTGAGACACAGTTTGGTACATCTGTCACTCTCTATGTCGCCCATGTAACTAAGTAACATTAGACGTGGGTCAAGGAGGATATGCAACCTGGTTACAGTCCAGAGCACCTCAGCAATCTCTTCCCAATACCCAGATATCTTCGGGCAGGTCCACACCATATGCCAGAATGAACCAGGTTCTGTCGCACACCTGGTGCATCGTGGGTCACGCTGGGGGGTATATGGTCGCTAATCTTTGCGGTGTGTAGTACACTCTATGCAGAAATTTAAATTGTGTGCACCTGTCCCTGGCGGATACCAAGGTGGGTATAAATGTGGAGACACAGTCCTCCCACTCCTCCTCTCCCAGGTCTGGAATGTCTGCCCTCCACTTATCCAGAGTCCTAGTTGGTTTAATGTCATGGGCCACAGTGAGATACAAATACAGGGAGGAAAGTGGTTTCCCCATCACTCCTGAGATGAGCAGCCTCTCTATCGAGTCCGATTCTAGGGTCACCCTCTCTGGGAACTGGGCCTTCACTGCGTGTTTCAACTGCCACTAACGAAATGCATACGTCCTAGGCACAGAGTATTTCCACTCTTAAATCTGTAAATTTCAGGAGTTTGCCGTTAGTCAGGATATGCTTAAGTTTCTCTACTTGCCCATATCGATGGGTCGGGTATAGAGTTCAGATGCGGGAGGGCTGGGTTGTTCCATAAAGGCAGATGGGGGAGAATTGGTGTGGTTTCCCATACACTGCTCTGGCCTGCTGTGGTTTTCATAGGGGTAGTAAGTGCATGATGCGCCCTAATTCCCCTAAACACAAAATTGCTGAGGGAGGCCTAGGACCCCAATACTGCCGCCTCAACTCTCACCACTGAGTTTTTCCAGGGTTGGGAGAACCATCATCTAACTGTGACCAGCACTGCTGACAAATAATAGAGTTGAAAGTTAGGCAGCGCTAGGCCCCCAGTCGAGAGTGGTAAATATAGTGCTCTCTTCACCACCCTGGGGACATGATCTGCCCACATAAAAGATAATATTGTGCTCTGGAGCCGGAGAAAAAAGGATTTCAGTATCCGCGTGGCTATGTTCTGAAAGTAATACAGAAATTTCAGTAGATACACCATTTTGACCAAGTTGACCCTCCCCACAGGTGTCAGGGGAAGATTGCGCTAGTCAACGCATTTCTGCACAAACTGTGTCATCAGAGGGGAGATGTTATGTTCCATATAGTCTTCAGTCCAGGGGTCCACCCTAATCCTAAGTTAGGTAAAGTCATCCACCCATTTCAATGAGTTGTTCGTATCTATACGAGGCCGAGAGGGGTGTAATGGGAAAAGCAAGGATTTTTCCCAATTGATTCGGATTCCAGAATACCTGCCAAACTGGTCAAAGAGCGTTAACACCACCCTAAGTGAGGACACTGCGTCTGCCAAAAATAGCAGGGAGTCATCAGCATATAACACTATGTTTCCTTTATAGGTCCTACCTGAATCCCCTTCACCCTGTGGTCTGCTCTAAGGAGCACAGCGAGCGGCTCCAGTGCAAGAGCAAACAGCCCTGGGGAGAGTGGGCAACCCTGGTGGGTCCCTCTAACGGGCGGAAAAGACTCAGATAAGCTGTTGTTAGTGCGGACTCTCGCTACTGGGCTGGCATACAGCATTTTCACCCATGTCAAAAATTTAGGGCCAAACCTGAACCTCGCCCATAGGTAGCCCCACTCGACCGAATCAAAGGCCTTTTCAGCATCGAGTGAGGCCACCACTCCCCCTCTCCTCCAGGGCCAGCCAGCTCCATGTGCATGTAGAGCCTATGGATATTAATATCCGTGCCCCTACCCGGCATGAATCCGGTCTGATCAGGATGCACCAGCTCCGTGATCACCAAGTTTAACCTGTTGGCAAGAATTTTGGCCACCAGCTTCGCGTCCACATTTAGTAAAGAGATCGGACTGTAGGGCGAGCATTGGGATGGGTCCTTCCCTGGCTTGGGTATTACCACAATAATTGCTTCCCCCGCGGTCTCCGGGAGACCCCCAGCCTCAATCGTTCCCGTGGGTAGAGCCTGTAACCTAGGAGCCAGTGTTTCGGCGTAGGTCTTATAAAATTCGGCGGGTATGCCGTCCAGTCCCGGGGTCTTGCCAGTCTGCAGGGACATAGAGTACTTCTATCTCAGTGAAGGGGGCATCCAGCTTCTTGCGCTAGGTCTCGGTAAGTGTTGCCACGTCTATGTATGAGGACAGCTCATAAGTGGCTCGGGTGCTGTATAGAATCTGGTAATAAGACGCAAAGCATGCATTTATATCTGCCGCTTCAGTCCTACGGATACCCAAAAAGTCTGTTGTATAGGGGATGGTGGCCCGTTTGTTCGCTAGCCAGCCAGGCCAGTAATTTGCCCATCTGTTCCCCCTGCTTGAAGATTCGCTGTGTCTGGTAGAGCAGTTTTTTTTCCATAAGCGCAGTGCGCAGAGATACTGCCCGTTGGGTCAGAAGAGTTAGTCGGTCATAATAGTGTAGGTCTCGGGTCCTAACATATAAGGCCTCCTGTCTCACAGCCTCGGTTTCTACGTCTGTCAGCTCAGCCTGACGCTCAATTCTTACCTGCCCTATAAGCAGTTGGTAGTGTCCTCGGACGAAGGCCCTATACATTATCCCACACCATTGGGTCAGGTGCCATTCCAGGGTTGTCTCTCCAGTACCCCTCCGATGCACCTGGAAATCTGCTATCCACATCTACATCAGTGATCTAGTACCTAGATAGCCTCCACAGTCTATCAGAAGGAGCTGAAGAAGCACCTAAGCTCAGGAGCATCGAGGCATGATCAGATATTCCCCTGGGCAGGATCTGAATGTCCTTGACCCTTGGGAGGAGTGATCTGTCAACATATATTAAGTCTATTCGGGAGAATGTTTTATAGGAAGCTGAGTGGCAAGTATATGCCCTCTCAGAGGGATGCTTCCATCTCCACGCATCCTCCAGTTCATAGGTCTCTGCCCATGTCACAAGACCCGAACCCGAAAGTCCCGTCGGTACCATCCTGTCAATGGACCCATCCAGGGCCAAGTTGAAGTCGCCCAGGATGACTACATTGTCAGTGGTATATGCGGCTATTTTGGCTGTAATCTGGCTGAGAATTCTGACTGAGGCAGGAGGAGGCAAATACAAACCTACTATAATCCATGTAATGGAATATTTTAGAGTGTGAACAATCACATATCTACCATCCGGGTCTAGGTCTAAATCCAGCAATTTAAAGGGTAGAGATCTGTGTATAAGGGTCTAGGTCTAAATCCAGCAATTTAAAGGGTAGAGATCTGTGACCCCTATGGCAAAATTAGAATACGTGGCATGATACTGATGGGCAACCCATGCCTTTTTGAGGCTCAGTATCCCCTTTTCATAGAGTTTAGTGCGGATTTGGACAAAGGACTTACGTTGCCGTTGGGTCTCGACCATGTAGTCTGGGAAGCTGAGCAGCTTCCCATTCTCAAACTTGAGCTCTCCCTGCGCACGGGCCTCTCGGAGAACTGTGTCTCGGTCGCGATAATGTAGGCGCTTGGATATGAAAGTGCGTGGTGGTGCTTCCACTGATCTCCTCATGGCCGACATACGGTGGGCGCGCTCCCCCGAGCAGTGCGACGAGAATTGGGCCTTGGGTAGTAGGGTAGGAAGGAGCCTCTCAGTGAATGCTACCAGATCTGAGCCCTCCACTCCCTCCGGGAGGCCTATAATCCTATAAAAAATACAAAGATAATATGACTTACTAGCCTAACCATGAGAGTGGTAGGCAAACATGGAGAGTTTCCACCTGATGGGAGCGGGTCTGATGTGACACATACAGTGGTGGATACCTTACAGTGCTTTTTCTTAATTAGGACATCTCTGGGAATATCATTACTTTTTTTGTTGTTTAAAGAGGACTGCTATTGGACTCTTGTTTTATTTTTCTGATATTTTAATTTTATTTATCGTTATATTTTTTATTTTTTCTTTGTACATGGAATATTATATATATTTGATCATTAGATTTTTGTATTGAACACTGAATTAATTAGGTGCTATGGTTGTGCTACTGTGAACTTTGCTGTATATGCACTTTGGTATATATATTTCTTTTTAACTGGTTTTTATATTTATGGTTGTGAGTAGCAGCATTGGTTGTAATTTTTCTTTGTTAGATACACAACATAAAATACTGCGCTCCTAGTATATGTGTAAAGCAGCAGTTGTCACTCCAATTGACCAATTGTAAGAATAAAATAAATATATAGTGCAGCGCTTAAACAATATAAAAATGTGCAAAATATACAAAGGTAAAAAATTGTGCCATAAACATATATAAAGTGCCACATGTTTAAAGTGTCCAAGTGTTCATTATATAAACAATAAATAATGAAATGAAAGTCCAAACTTCAATATTAAGTGTAAACTAAATATCCACAAATAAAGTATCTGTGCAATATATGTTATAATATTGGGGTCTAGATCATGAGTATAACATCTTGATTGTAGACTAATATATATTAATGTCCCCAAAATAACACCGTATATGGTGTAGCATCCAGTGATCACCACCGAGTGAAAATCCACCACCAGATGTACAAAGCGCTTACCAGAGGGCGAGGAAATTCACGCATAGAGTAAATGTTAGCTGGTATCCAACCGAATGGTCCACCATCATCCTCGCATGCTACTCCATCATCACAGTTAACATCCCAGCAAAGGAGATTATAATTCCACCAAGAATCAATCACCAAGGAACTACAAGCAGCAATGGCATCCAAATCATAGATCAAGCCATAGAAGAAATAAAAGCCTACATAGTGTAAAATTGTATAACTTCTTTTAATAAAAAAGGTTAAAAGCACTTACATCAATGAAGACAAATTCGGGCCCTTCAATCATAAAATTCTTGTTGCATTGACCAGGGGGGACAAAATCCAACGCGTTTTGTCTCCACAGACTCCTTCTGAGGTGCCCCCCACCTGAGCCATTGCACATATATATAGACAAAGTTCTAAAACCTATCATGCGCCCACTTCCTTCCTGACAGGAAGTCTGGTGTCACCATTCAAAGATGGCGCCGCGACGTGCGTGCCACGCCTCAATATGGGACTGCCAGGCCAAGCCTATTATTAAGGTGTATCAAAATGGCGCCCACTCGGCTGATCTCGCTGCATATATTATATTACCCAAAATGATCCTCTGTTATTATGGCATAAAGGAGCGCTTACCTGTATATAGTTAATAGAGACAGGCCCAAAGCAAACAAAAAAAAAATGAGCGCAGGGCCTTAATGACAGGGTGCCCGGGGCGGATACAGAAGGGTTAAGCTAGCTAAGGGGTGGGGTAACAGTACAAAGGGGCGGGTAGGGGTTCTTAAGTCAGGGGCGGTACGAGGAGCACCAGAGCGGGAGTAGGAACGAATTGGAAGGAGACCCCCCGCTTGTGTTCTCTGCGGAATAGGCCTGTGGCACCTCATGGCTGGAATCGAGGCCTTACTGCGTCAGCTCCATGCGGCCGCTTCACTCCACAGCGCAGGCTGGCTTCAGGAGAGGATGGCGGGGATCGGCGTGGACATAGAAGAGGGCGGGGAGCGGACGCCGGCACGCGCTAGGCGGTCTCAGCTGCCTGAGCGGTACAGCCCCACCGCTTCCCCGGGAGCGAGGCGCCACGCTGGGAGCCCGGATTCAGACCCTCCGGGTGGATCGACACGGCCTGCACAGCCGGCGGCCGGCCGGTCCCCTGAGAGGAATCCCCGACACAGGCGCGGCTCTGCCAGGCGGGGCCGGGTGTTGTCCAGGTCACCTGCCCCGCCTGGTCGTCGTGGGAGTATGCTGACGACGGTAGCCCCGCATGGCGAGGTCCCGGCCAGGGGGCTGACCCGGCGTAGGAGTGGAGTCCGGGGTGCCTGCCAGTCGGGGGGAGCGGCAGGCACCCAAGCCCGGCGCACGCGCAGTGCGGCCGGCGCGGAGGAGGAGTCCAGGCGTGCGGGGAATCCGAAGAGGAGGAAGTCAGGATGCGGGAGGAGGCCTTAGGTGAAAGGCGTGGCTGAGCAGCGGCCTTGCTCCCCCGGTGACAGCGACCGTCCGCGACAGAGGAGGACATCACCGCGATCAGAAGGAGAGAGATCCAGCTCGGAGGAAGCAGAGGCGGATGGGTCAGCAGCGGTGGAAGCTGGAGCAGCGGCTGCAGGGGTTCCGCCTGGGCAGCCTGGTGAGTGCAACAATACATCTTTCTCTGCTTTTTGTGTTAACCTGTGTCAGCTACTGGGTATTGATAAGAGGGACCTTGCGGGGAGATCGCCTGGGCCTATCCCGCACGCAGCGGCAGTCGGGTCCGCTGGGTCTGGGGCAGCCCCGGGGCAGGGGGTTTTGGTTTCGGGTTCATAGGTGGGAGGGGTCGGTTCGCCGGTGGAAGCCTGGGTGATGCCTTCCGTGGGGGCGGTTGACTCCTTGGGCGCGGGGCCCACCGGGTGCGGACGGACGCCCCCAGTACCCGCCCCTGGGGGGGCGGCCACACTGGCGGGGGAGACAGGCATATCCGACTCCGCGAGGGATGAGGTGTATGTATGCTTCGAAGGCCCCCTGGGGGCTCACCTGAAGCAGGAGATACGGGAAAGGATATGGCAAGGTGAGTACGTGGACATATTTTCCCTGCTCCCTTTGGAGCATTTTAATCTGGATCGGGTACGGTCGGATGAGTCCCGCTGGGAGGACGAGGAGCGAAGGTGCTCTTCTTTTATTCCGCGGACATTCGCCAATTGGCTGCAGGCCTTTGCCATACTAGCCAGCGTCATAGGGGAGCGGCAGCCGGAGTGCTGCTCGCCCCTGTTCTGCTACCTGGACACCGTTAACGAGGCCCACAGGGTATATGGGGGCTTGGCGTGGTTGCGTTATGATGAACAGTTCCGGCAGCGGAAGGCTCTGCGGCCGTCGATGCGTTGGGGTCAAAAGGGCATCGGTCTTTGGATGAAATTGATGACGCCCACGCGGGGCTGGCCTTCCTAGTTTTTCAGGGGGGGGGGCGGTCCAGGCACCCCAGGACTGCCGGTCGCTAAGTGCAAGGGGTTGTGCTGGCAGTTTAATGAGGGGGGCTGCCGTTTTGGGGGCAGTTGTCGATTTCAACACGAGTGTTCCGGTTGTAGCGGTGCACACCCCCTCTCCCGTTGTGTCAGACAAAGTAAGGGACGTGCCGGCGACACTGCGGGAAAGGGGGAGGACGCCGGTGAACGTTCACAGGCTGCGCCCCTTCCTAAATAGGTTCCCGGACCGGGCGGCTGCCCGGTTGTTGGAAGCTGGTTTCGTGGAGGGTATTATGCCATGCTCGATGTCGGTGTTCCCCCCGTTCGCCTACAACTTGCAGTCCGCACGCCTTCACCCGGAGGTGGTGTCGGCGAAGCTGGACAGGGAGGTGGGGTTGGGCCGGATGGCGGGCCCCTTTAGGGACCCCCCACTCGGTAACTTGGTGTTTTCCCCCCTGGGTGTAGTTCCCAAAAAGGAGCCGGGAAAATTTTGCCTCATACATCATCTATCGTTTCCAAAAGGCAGCTTGGTCAATGACGCCATTGATCCGGAGGCGTGTGCGGTGTCGTACACCTCCTTTGATGCGGCGATCAGATGGGTGCATCAATACGGCCGGAGCTCGCTCTTGGCGAAGTCGGACATCGAGGCCGCTTTCCGGCCCCTTCCGGTCCACCCGGACTGTTTTCATTTGTTGGGGTGCAGGTGGATGGAGCAATTCTATGTGGATCGTTGTCTCCCTATGGCCTGCTCCATTTCTTGCGCCTTGTTTGAACAATTTAGTTCGTTTGTAGAATGGGTGGTTCGGGAAGTAGCAGGAGTTAGCTCGGTTATCCATTACTTGGATGACTTCCTGTGTATAGGCCCGCCAGGAAACAAGTTGTGTGGGGTTTTGTTGGCCACGTTGCAGCATGTTGCAGAGCGCTTTGGGATTCCCTTAGCGGCGGAAAAAAACGAGGGCCCGTCCACGCAGATTACGTTCCTGGGAATTGAGATCGATTCCTTGGCCATGGAATGCTGGTTGCGGGGGGAAAAATTGTTAGCATTGCGGCAGGACATACGGGGGGCGCTAGGTAGGCGTTCCATTCAATTGCGAGTCTTGCAGTCATTACTGGGCAAGCTCAATTTTGCCGGTAGGATACTTCCTATGGGGAGAATTTTCTGTCGCAGGCTGTCTGCGGCAACATCGGGCGTTTCCTCTCCTCGTCACTTTGTGACGTTGACTGGGGAGCTCAGGGCAGATTTACAGGTGTGGGACATGTTTTTGCAGAATTTTAACGGTCGGTCATTGTGGCAGGAAGGCCCGGTCAGCAGCGCCGTCTTGGAGCTGTATACGGACGCGGCGGGGTCTGGCAGATACGGCGCTTTTCTTGGGGGCAAGTGGAGTGCTGAGCCCTGGCCGGAGTCGTGGTGAGAGGCCGGGTTTTGTAAGAACCTGGTTCTCTTGGAATTGTTTCCGGTTCTGGTGGGCATGGAGGTGTGGGGTCCCGTTTTTAGCAATAAGAAGGTGAGGCTTCATTGTGATAACCTGGGGGTGGTTCAAGTCATTAATCGCTTGTCGGCCGCGTCGCCCCTGGTAGTGCGATTACTTCGCCATCTGGTGTTACGCTGCTCGAAGGCTAATGTGTTTTTATATGCAGTTCATCTACCAGGGATCACTAACGAAGTGGCGGATGCCTTGTCTCGCTTTCAGCTGGACAGGTTTCGGCAGTTGGCACCGGGAGCGGAGCAACAAGGGATGCCGTGTCCGGAGGGGCTTTGGCGGATTGCATTGGAGTCGCCGCGGGTTTGATCCGGAGGTCGGTAAGTGAGGGCACCTGGCTGGCTTATGCGAGGGCTTGGAAAGAGTGGACTGACTTGTTAAAGGAGACGGGAGTGGGCTTGGGCAGCAGTGAGGCCGAATCGGTCTTGTTATACTTTATTGGTGAGAATTTTTCTCAGGGTGTGTCTGTTTCATCTTTGAGCCGAAAACTGGCTGGGGTTGTGTTTTGGAGCAAGCTCTCGGGGGTTCGGGATTGGACGAAGGGTTTTCTGGTACGCCAGGCCTTGAAGGGATATAAAAAAGGTCGGGGTAGGCCTGACGGCCGGCGGCCCGTGACTTTCGCGGTCCTTCAATGCCTGGGCGACAGGGTCAAGGATGTTTGCTCGTCTTCATACGAGGCGCTGCTGTTCCGCACGGCCTTTTGTTTGGCCTTCTTTGGGGCCTTTCGGGTGCGGGAGCTAATTAGCCGGAGTACTGCCGAGCACGGTGGCCTTCAGGTGGAGGACGTGACGTGCAGCGGGGCGTTGGTCGTGGCTCGGATACGACGCTCTAAGACGGACCAGAGGGGTAGGGGGGCGTGGGTACGCCTCTTCCCAGTTCAGGGTTCCGCAGTTTGCCCAGTGGCGGTTGTGGCGGAATATATGAGCCGTCGCCCGGGGACGGGCGGGGCCTTTCTTGTTCATGCGGACGGTAAACCGTTATCTGTCTTTCAATTTACTGCCGTTTTCAGGCGCTGTATGGGGGCAGAGGGTTTTCCTCCGTCCGACTATTCGTCACACTCCTTCCACATCGGGGCTGCTACGGAGGCAGCCAGGTGGGGTGTGGATGACTCAGTAGTGAAGCGTATCGGTGGGAGTCGGATCGATTCTGGATCTATATACGTCCTCAACTCATTATCGGGATGAGGCTAGTTAACATATGTGTTTTTCTTGGGGATGTTTGGTGTTCAGTTGTTTGTTATTTTCTGTTGTTGTTCTTTTACAGATGGTGAACCGGCCTTGGTGTGGGTGCTCGGACACTCCTATGTCTTTTGGGGGGCCAAGCGGGCTGAGGTGCGACCGAACGGTCGGCAGTTGGGTTTATCTAGGGACACAGCATTAGTGAGGTGGATTGGGGTGCCGGGATTGGTGTGGTGCAGGGTTCTGCCGGAATTTAGGAAGTTTTCTGCTTTAGACAGGGCTCCTGATGTATTGGTTTTACATGCGGGGGGTAACGATTTAGGTGTCCGATCGATGCGTCACTTGATACGCGATATCAAGTTTGACTTTCTGCGTCTCCAAACGGACTTTCCTAGGACAGTGGTCGTTTGGTCGGACATAGTTGCCCGCTCCTCTTGGCGCTTTGCCAGGTCGGTGGCAAAAATCAATAAAGCAAGGGTTAAGGTTAATAAGGAGGTTGGCCGATTTGTAGCACGCAACGGCGGCCTGGTGGTGAGGCACACCGATTTGGAGGTGGATACTTGGCGGTATCTGAGGGGAGATGGGGTGCACCTCAATGCCGTAGGCATTGATCTGTGGAGCCTTGGGCTCCAGGATGGGGTGCACCGAGCACTGCGTGCGTGGAGGGGCTCACTGGCGTAAGGCTTTACGCAGTGAGCGGTGGCGGTTGGGGTCTCAGGAGGCCGGTTAAGTTGGTCAGGTTGGGAAGGATCCATCATAGGTATGGAGTCCTCAGTGGAATGGTCAGTTACACAGGGCAACTGGAAAAGGGAAGGTACCCGAGCCGGCGTAGTGCAGCTGGGAAAATGGGCGGTACAAAATACATACGAGATTGGTGATATGGGGCCTCCTGGGATTCCTACCTGCTTAAAACATGTATTGGTTTGTGTTGTGTTAATGTGTTTATTGGTTTGTTAAAATAAAACGGCCTAACGGCCAATTTCCTCCATACGGTGTGCTGTGTCGTTATTTAAAGGGGGGCAGTGTTAAGGTATACGCATAAGGTCTACCCGGGTCAAGACAGGCCCGAAGCAAAAAAAAAAAATGAGCGCAGGGCCTTAATGACAGGGTGCCCGGGCGTATACAGAAGGGTTAAGCTAGATAACGGGTGGGGTAACAGTACAAAGGGGCGGATAGGGGTTATTAAGGCAGGGGCGGTACGAGGAGCACCAGAGCTGGAGTAGGAATGAATTCCCACCCTCCCTCCCTTTTATTTTGCCTTGGTTGGTTTATTGGAGATTGTTGCATTCGAGGCGGTTGGGGTCTCAGGAGGTCGGTCAAGTTGGTCAGGTTGGGAAGGATCCATCGTAGGTATGGAGTCCTCAGTGGAATGGTCAGTTACACAGGGTAACTGGAACAAGGAAGGTACCCGAGCCGGCGTAGTGCGGCTGGGAAAATGGGCGGTACAAAATACATACGAGATTGGTGATATGGGGCCTCCTGGGATTCCTACCTGCTTAAAACATGTTTTGGTTTGTGTTGTGTTAATGTGTTTATTGGTTTGTTAAAATAAAACGGCCTAACGGCCAATTTCCTCCATACGGTGTGCTGTGTCGTTATTTAAAGGGGGGGCAGTGTTAAGGTATACGCATAAGGTCTACCCGGGTCATGTATTTTAAATTTTGTATATAAGTGATTCCTGGGAGCCGAGATATCACCTCTGCTGAGTACATGCAGAGAGGACCGGAATAGCATCACCGATGTGCACCGTGCACCGCACCTGATCATATCAAAGCCGCGCCGGCGTCACTTTCCGGTCGCTTACCAAAATCATCAGTGCGCCTGCCCTTAGTCAATAATTATGGGAAAGGGTAAAACAAGGGCAACGTTATCAACGGGCACTTACGTGAAGATCCAGGGAATAATAATAAATGCATTCCAGGGGTGGTAATGAACAACATATCCCGAACAACGTCCGGATATGGTGTAATCAATATACTCGGATGTTTATATGCTGGACCAAGGATGTTAATCTGGGCCATAATATATCAGACATAGGGCAATAAATAAATTATAAATACATAAATTAGATCTTGGAACGAGTAAAATATGATTCTATTTAGGTTAAATTGACATGACCTGCATATAATCTAAAATTATAAAGCAATTAGATAAATCACATATGAAACCTATGAGCAACCATATAGACAATGTTTCTACTATAAATATATAAATAGGCTTTAAATATGAAGGGGAGGGTGGATTATTTACACATAAAACCACACCCTCTTTGTGCAACACCGGACCCCCTCACACTTGATATGATTTGATATGAGTATATAAGACCTAAGGTATATGATTTATCTAATTGCTTTAGAATTTTAGATTATATACACGGCATGTCAGGGCATTAACCTAAATAGAATCATATTTTACTCGTCCCAAGATCTAATTTATGTATTTATAATTTATTTATTGTCCTATGTCTGATATATTATGGCCCCGATTAACATCCTTGGTCCAGCATATAAACATCAGGGTATATTGATTACACCATATCTGGACGTTGTTCTGGATATGTTGTTCATTACCACCCCTGGAACGCATTTATTATTATTCCCGGATCTTCACGTAAGTGCCCGTTGATGACGTTGCCCTTGTTTTACCCTTTCCCATAATTATTGACTAAAGGCAGGCGCACTGACGACTTTGGTAAGCGACCGGAAAGTGACGCCGGCGCGGCTTTGTTATGATCAGGTGACGCCATTCCAGTCCTCTCTGCATGTACTCAGCAGAGGTGATATCTCGGCTCTGGGGAATCACTTATATACAAAATTTAAAATACACTACTAAATATATACAGGTAAGCGCTCCTTTATGCCATAATAACAGAGGATAATTTTGGGTAATATAATATATACAGCGAAATCAGCCGAGTGGGCGCCATTTTGGTACACCTTAATAATAGGCTTGGCCTGGCAGTCCCATATTGAGGCGTGGAAACGCACGCGGCGGCGCCATCTTTGAATGGTGACACCGGACTTCCTGTCAGGAAGGAAGTGGGCGCATGATAAATTTTAGAACTTTGTCTATATATATGTGCAATGGCTCGGGTGGGGGGCACCCCAGAAGAAGTTTGTGGAGACAAAACGCGTTGAGTTTTGTCCCCCCTGGTCATTGCAACACAAATTTTATGATTGAAGGGCCCGAATTTGTCTTCATTGATGTAAGTGCTTTTAACCTTTTTTATTAAAAGAAGTTATACAATTTTACACTATGGAGGCTTTTATTTCTTCTATGGCTTGATTTATGATTTGGATGCCATTACTGCTTGGAGTTCCTTGGTGATTGATTCATGGAATTATAATCTCCTTTGCTGGGATGTTAACTGTGATGATGGAGTAGCATGCGAGGATGATGGTGGACCATTCGGTTGGATGCCAACTAACATTTACTCTATGCGTGAATTTCCCCACCCTCTGGTAAGCTCTTTGTACATCTGGTGGTGGATTCTCACTCGGTGGTGATCACTGGATGCTACACCATATACGGTGTTATTTTGGGGACATTAATATATATTAGTCTACAATCAAGACTTTATACTCATGATCTAAACCCCAATATTATAACATATATTGCACGGACACTTTATTTGTGGATATTTAGTTTACACTTAATATTGAAGTTTGGACTTTCATTTCATTGTTTATTGTTTATATAATGAACACATGAACACTTTAACCGCTTGCCGTCTGCCCGCCGTCAAATGACGGCGGAGCGGAGCGGCTCTCGTTCCGGGTGGACGTCATATGACGTCCTCCCTTTAAGCCGGGATTGCACGCGATCGGGCGCGCGCATCTCGGCTCTGTCGGTGTCGGCGTGTCCCCAGGGCACACCGCTTCACCGACAGGGGTGAACAGCCATTGGTTATGGCTGTTCACCACGTGATCGGCCGTGACGAAGTCACGGCTGATCACAAATGGCACGTCCGCCGTTCGCACTGCGCATGCGCGTCGGTGGCGGCTTGTTCCTGGGGAACACTGCCTGTCACCGACACAGGTATCAGCCACCAGGCAGCGGCTGATACCTTGCGATCGGCTGTGATCTACTTCACAGCCGATCACATCCAATTTAAACAGAGCGGTAACTCACTGTTACTAGCTCTTCTCTCCTCACACAGTGTCCAGTGTGAGGAGAGAAGAGCTGGGATCAGTGAATTACCGCTCTGTACAGTAAAATCACACTGACGCTTCCCCCCCCCCAAGGGGTCCTTGTTCGGCGGTGGCTGCGCGTACGCGTCACGCTTGCCGCCTGCACGGTAAACACTAGTCGGCACTGAAGCAGTGCCGGCTAGTGCACCACTTGTCGGTATTGGTTACCGACAAGTGGGGACAGCCACTTCGCCACACGGGACCCCTGTGCGGCTGTGGCTGTCTCGGCTCTACGCGCGCGGGCTAGCGCACGTTAGGGCCGAATTTCCCTCCTGCAGTATACTGCAGGTGGGCCTTGCTCTCGGCGAGGCGAG
>BLSH010016781.1:27727-39203 GCA_018402905.1 Glandirana rugosa | reverse complement strand
ATCAGTGACCACCGCCAGTCCCCCGTCACCCATAAGTGACCACTGCCAGTCACCCGTCCACCATAAGTGACCACCGCCAGTCACCCGTCACCCATCAGTGACCACCGCCAGTCACCCGTCACTCATCAGTGACCACCGCCAGTCACCTGTCACCCGTCACGCATCTGTGACCACCGCCAGTCACTCGTCACACATTAGTGATCACCGCCAGGCACCCGTCACTCATCAGTGACCACCGCCAGACAAGCGGCACCCATCAGTGACCACCACCAGTCACCTGTCACCCAGCAGTGACCTCCACCAGACACCTATCAGTGACCACCAACAGACACCCAGCACCCATCAGTGACCACCGCCAGTCACCCATCACTTATCAGTGACCACCGCCAGTCACCCATCACCGTCACGCATCAGTGACCTTCACCCGTCACCCATCAGTGACCACCAGACACCCATCACCCATCATTGACCACCACCAGACACCCGGCACCCATCATGACCACCACCAGTCACCCATCAGTGACCACCACCAGTCACTCATCACCCATCAGTGACCACCACCAGTCACCCATCAGTGACCACCACCAGACAGCCGTCACCCATCAGGGACCACCGCCACTCACCCATCACCCATCAGTGACCTTCACCCATCAGTCACCACCACCAGGCACCCATCAGTGACCACCAGCAGTCACCCATCAGTGACCATCACCAGTCACCTGTCACCCATCAGTGACCACCACCAGTCACCCAATAGTGACCACCACCAGACAGCCGTCACCCATCAGGGACCACCGCCAGTCACCCATCGCCTATTAGTGACCACCGCCAGTCACCCACCATCCATCAGTGACTACTGCCAGACACCCATCACCCATCAGTGTCTACCGCCAGACACCCGTCACCCATCAGTGACTACCGCCAGACACCCGTCACCCATCAGTGACCACCGCCAGACACCCGTCACACATCAGTGAACACCGCAAGGCACCCGTCACCCATCAGTGACCACCGTAAGGCACCCGTCACCCATCAGTGACTACCGCCAAACACCCATCATCCATCAGTGACTACCGCCAGACACCCGTCACCCATCAGTGACCACCGCCAGACATCCGTCACCAATCAGTGACCACCGCCAGTCACCCATCGGTGACAATCGCCAATCACCTGTCAGTGACCGTCACACCCATGAGTAAACATCACCTGTAAAAGTCTCACACATTTAGCATCGCCATACACGGGGGGGAGTAGTAGAATGTATTTTGGGGGGTCATTTTTTCTATGTACATGCAATGTGTTGGAAATATCTTATAAATGGACAACTTTGTGTAAAAATAAAAGCGTTTTTCATTTTTTCCCCACATTTTCCAAAAACTACTGGAAAAAAATGACATGTTCAAACGACTCATTATGCGCCATAGATTATACGTTGGGGTGTTTGCTTTCCAAAATGGGGTCATTTTGTGGGCAATTCCATTGTCCTGGTGCTCCAGGACCTGCAAAAGTGTAATAGGTAGGTGGTTGAGAAATGAGATGTGTAATTTGTATTTGTACTCGTAGAACGCCTGAAGGTGCTAGTTCAATGTTAGGCCTCTGTATGTGGCCAGACTGTGTAAAAGTCTTACACATGTGGTATCGCCATACTCGGGGGGAGTAGTAGAATGTATTTTGGGGTGTCATTTTTGCTATGTACATGCTGTGTTGGAAATATCTTATAAATTGTCAACTTTGTGTAAAAAAAATGCGTTTTCATTTTTTTCCCACATTTTCCAAAAACTACTGGAAAAACATGACATGTTCAAAAGACTCATTATGCCTCATAGATTATACGTTGGCGTGTTTTCTTTCCAAAATGGGGTCATTTTGTGGGCAATTCCATTGTCCTGGTGCTCCAGGACCTTCAAAAGTGTAATAGGTAGCTGAGAAATGAGGTGTGTAATTTATGCTTGTAGAACGCCTGAAGGTGCTAGTTCAATGTTAGGCCTCTGTATGTGGTCAGACTATGTAAAAGTCTCACACACGTGGTATCGCCATACTCAGGAGGAATAGCAGAATGTATTTTGGGGTGTCATTTTTGCTATGTACATGCTATGTGTTGGAAATATCTTATAAATGGTCAACTTTGTGTAAAAAAAATGCGTTTCCATTTTTTTCCCACATTTTCCAAAAACTACTGGAAAAAAATGACATGTTCAAAAGACTCATTATGCCTCATAGATTATACATTGGGGTGTTTTCTTTCAAAAATGGGTTCATTTTGTGGGCAATTCCATTTTCCTGGTGCTCCAGGACCTTCAAAAGTGTAATAGGTAGTTCAGAAATGAGATGTGTAATTTATGCTAGTAGAACGCCTGAAGGTACTAGTTCAATGTTGGGCCTCTGTATGTGGTCAGGCTATGTAAAAGTCTCACACATGTGGTATCGCCATACTCAGGAGGAATAGCAGAATGTATTTTGGGGTGTCATTTTTGCTATGCACATGCTATGTGTTGGAAATATCTTATAAATTGTCAGCTTTGTGTAAAAAAAATGCGTTTTCATTTTTTTCCCACATTTTCCAAAAACTACTGGAAAAAAATGAGCCATTCAAAAGACTCATTATGGTTCATAGATTATTAGTTGGGGTGTTTGCTTTCCAGAATGGGGTCATTTTGTGGGCAATTTTATTGTCCTGGTGCTCCAAGGCCTTCAAAAATGTGATAGGTCGTCATGACATTAGATGTGTAATTTATGTCCCTAGAATACCTGACAGCACTCCCTGCATGTTGAGCCTCTGCATGTGGCCAGGCTGTGAAAAAGTCTCAGACATGTGGTATCTCCATACTCAGGAGGAGTAGCAGAATGTGTTTTGGGGTGTAATTTGTGGTATGCATATGCTGGGTGTGAGAAATAACCTGTTACAATGACAATTTTGTGGGAAAAAAAAGAAAAGAAAAAAAATCTTCACTTTCCAAAGAATTGTGGGAAAAAATTACAAGTTCAAAAAATTCACCATGCCTCTTACTAAATACCTTGGAATGTCTACTTTCCAAAAAGGGGTCATTTGGGGGGTATTTGTACTTTCCTGGCTTGTTAGGGTCTCAAGAAATGAGATAGGCCGTCAGTATATCAGGTGTGATAAGGTGTGATCAATTTTCAATGATTGGCACCATAGCTTGTAGACTCTATAACTTTCACAAGGACCAAATAATATAAACTTATTTGGGTTATTTTTACCAAAGATAGGTAGCAGTATAAATTTTGGCCAAAATTTACAAAGAAAAATTACTAATTTGCAAAATTTTATGATAGAAACAAAGAAAAAGGCATTTTTTCAAAAAAAGTTCAATCTTTTTTTTATTTATAGCACAAAAAATAAAAAAAACCCTAGTGATTAAATACCACCAAAAGAAAGCAAATTTCATATGGGTATAATGTTGCATGACTGAGTAATTGTCGTTCAAAGTGTGATAGCACTGAAAGCTGAAAAATGGCCTGGACAGGAAGGGGGTTTTCGTGCCGGGTACTTAAACACGTGGCACTTTATATATGTTTATGGCACAATTTTTTACCTTTGTATATTTTGCACATGTTTATATTGTTTACGTGCTGCACTATATATTTATTTTAATTTTTCTTTGTTATTTGGAGTATGGGAGATCACAATTATATACAATATCTTTATACTGCACCTTCTGCGTCCATGAAACTTCCCCATGCCACATCAGCTCTGTTTACTATTTGGCCTGGAACAAGACAGGGATGCTCCCTGTCTCCCTTGTTGTTTGTCGTCTGCTTTGAACCTCTAGCCATCAAATCAAAGTCAACAACTCTAAATCTGAAGCATTAACCTTCTTGACCCACCTAAACCTTAGAATCGCTTTGTTTTGCATATTGATTCCCTTAGAACTGTAGATACACACTATATGAAGCTAACTATTCCCTCTTTGAGCTTATACAGCTTTTAAGTCAATGATTACCTCACCATATTTCATGGTTGGGAAAAATAGCCTAATTTAAAAAGACATTCATACCTAAATTGCTTTACTACTTTCATATGCTTCACACTTAATGCTGAAGCGTATGAAAGGATGGAAAAATAGTGCAATATTTGCTTGTGGCATTTCTGCCAAGACAGAGAGTGGCAGTTGGGATCAATAGCATACACAGCTACAGACAAGTGGCTCCTATCACAGCTAGAGGAGCTACCTCACTCTCCTTCTGAGAGCAACAAATCACTGGAATGATTACAAATGGGATCCTATTAAAGGCAGATATGTACTACTGCTCTTGTGAGTGCAATTCCTATTGTGTGTTTTTATCTAATACATTGTTTTTATCAATACACAATGACAGCCTTCCCTTGCTGCTGTTCCATTGTTTTTCACGTTCAATGCCCCCTTAACCGATGCCTACAGACCAGTGGAACCAGGCACCATGAGATGTTGCTAAATGGTGCTTAGCTGTGATAGCTCAAAGTGGGGTGCTTTGTGCTAATTGCTACTCCTCCTCAAACACCACAACCTTGTTCCTCTTCACCATCAACACCCCACTCCTCCTGCTAATAGTATTCCTCCTCTTCTCCTGTCCTTTTCTGTCTCTTTCTGTCTCTGCCTCAGAAGAATGGAGGCAATAGGCAAGGGATTTAGCTGGCCCTGAGACAGAAATGTTTCTTCTTACTATTAAATCTATACATCAAGTGCTTGGTATATTTCACCATGCAGGGTGTGCTTTAGAAGGAGCACCACTGGGATTGTGCCACAAATCCCTGCCTCATGGAGGTTCACCTCTTTGGCTACCTCTTAATGACAAGATGTTGCAGGTGTTTTGAATGAGCTACTGATGTGGTAATGGTTCAGTGGTGCAAGGACAGCCAATGTAGCATCGCTAAAATTAAGTTATGGCACTTTGGTGTTGGCAGACAACAAGTGTTGATGCTATATTTTGGCCAGAAAAAGACTTGGTGGCTATGACCAGCTAAAGTGACTGCACACTCTTCTGACCTGCCACAGGACATCCTGAAAGCCAGGGATCCATAATAAGAAATCACAGAACCATCAAGTTTAAGATATGTGCTGTGCAAGCTAAGTGTGTGTGAACATTCACATGTGGCTCCTGGCCCCCAGGTTTATATTGCATTGGCTCTTTGGTGCTTAGGGGACAATGGTGATTCTGAAGGGTGACCACAAGTTATGTTATGCCAGCATAAGGTGTTGGTGGAGCTATTTTTGAGATTTGCACTTTTACTTTAAAAGGCATCAAAGGCATCTCCCAAGCATTTAATTGAAAGAAATGGTGTTTCTGCAATGTCGCCCTCAGTCACATAAAAAGGAGGACCCACTTCCCGCTGATCTATCTATAAATAGTTTTTGCATTGATATTGGGGGATATCAATCCTTGGGGAGGGGGGGGGGGGTTGTCTGATGATCCCTTGCCTATTAGCCTTGAATTTCATTTTCAAGATTTGCCCCCTATTGACATCAATGGGATTTGAATTAATGTTTGCAATTTAGAGAATTTAGGTTGGATTCTATGAACGGCCTGCAAATGGAAACCAATCACGTTCACTTATCACTAACCCCTGGTATGTTTAAGTTCACTTACTGTTGATTGGCTCACTACCTCTTTTTGAACTCAGCAACAAACTCAGCTATCGACAGATTATTAAGCCATTTGCAACTATAGTATTTAGGAAACTTTGCAATTTCTTTAATAAACTTGCCAAGTGTTTGCGCCAAATTAACATTTAATCTATTATCTAATAAATGTATTACCTTTTGCTGAGAGTATTCTCCACTTATAGAGATGTTTTGCTTTTTCTATACAATGTATTAAATCTATAGTCAATTAAAGAGAATAGGTGAACTACAATTTTCCTAAAATGCAAATTTGGCTTACATCAGAATGCAAAGCAATCTTAGTAAAAATGTTGGCATATTTATAAAAATACACTTAAATGCACAAAGCACACATGTGCACACATACACTATAAATTCATTGGCTTTATTTATTTTACCATGAGAGTATTCAATATATTATTTCACTACATTGACCTTGTGTAATCTTTTACAATGTCTAGGCCCAAGGTGCTAGTTTGGTTACTGAAAAAATGGGAAAAGGTGAATTGCCAGGTTAGTTAGTATATTTCATGACATTTTCCATCCCCAGGCACACAATAGTACATTGTCTACAATATCTTTGCTAGAACAAGATGTAATTGGAGTGAGCATGGATTAAGTTCTGATTTGCAGCAAATCTTGTTGGTTTACAATTCAGGGTCCCAGTATATATATATATATATATATATATATATATATATATATACATATATATATGTACAATATATTGTGGCATGATGCAAGGTGAAGTAGTGGAGGGACGCTATGTGTCACCTCACATGCATTCAATGTGAGTGGACTAAGGGGGGAATCTGGCCTGGCTTTTATCAGCCACCGTGGTGGCAGGGCTGGTTCCGGGCTGGATTTTGTGGTCCAATGAAGTCCACCATCAGGTGATCTAAATTCTCAGGTGAGAGAGCAGAGGTTGCTATGCCTGGGATTCAGAAATCAGCAATCTGAGAGAGCTGGTCTTGGAAAGGTTTGCTTATGGACTTTAAGAAAAGGTTTGCACTGTTTGTTTTTGCTTTAGTGTGCGTCTGGGATCAGCCCTACACTGTCTAGAGAGGAAGATGGAACTGTTTAGTTTAGTGCCGGACAGCAAGGATTTATTTTCTGTTTTGTTTGTTTTGGTTTGCAACAATTTAAATATACCTGGCGGCAAGCCAGAATTTAAAAAAAAATCTGCCTACGAACTGCTTTCATTCCAGGGAAAGCGATCCCCACTAGAGCTAATCCCTCACATGTGGTGAACTCAGGGAGCAGTTTCCTAAAGAGGAAATGGAGGAAATGTTGAAGGTCCTGCTGCAGGCCAATGCAGCTCAGCGGGAAACCAACCGCCAGGTCGCAGAGGCCGCTGCAGCACAGCAAGAGGCAAATCGGCAGGCCATTGTGGCTCAGCAGGAGGCAAATTGGCAGGCCATTGTGGCTCAGCAGGAGGCAAATTGGCAGGCCATTGTGGCTCAGCAAGAGATGAACCATCAGTTTGCAGAGGCCCTGCTGGAATTAAGGAAGGGGTCCACAGCTCCTGTACTAGCGGAACAAAAATTGGTCAAAACCAGCTATTACCTGCAGAAGCTGATGCCAGCAGATGATGTGGAGGCATACCTAACCACCTTTGAGAGAGTTGCTGTGCTGAAAGGTTGGAAAAGAGACCAATGGGCGGTACTATTAGCCCCTTTTCTGACAGGAGAACCCCAAAGGGCCTATTTTGACCTGGAACCAGACAAGGCCCAGGACTATGAGACATTAAAAATGGAGATACTCGCACGTCTGGGTGTCACTAACGCAGTCCAGACCCAATGGGTCCATCAGTGGTCCTACCATATGGATAAGCCACCCCGCTCTTAGATGTTTAACCGTGTCTACCTCATCAGCCAGAAACTTTTGCCAGGTCCTCAGATTGTGGAGCGTGTGGTCATGAACCGCTATCTGCGTGCGCTTCCCCCTACCTTGAGGTAGTGGATCAGTCATGGGGACCCCAAAACTGCAACCCAACTGGTGGACCTCGTGGAAAGGTACACTGCTGCTGAGGACTTGTCAAGCCCATATGTGCCCTACTCCAATGTCTCGAGGGGTGAAAAATCGCCCGGCGGATCCTGTAAGACTGTTCCAGGGTTCAAGGGCATGGGGAAGAATAACAAGACGGCTGTTACAGCTAATGAGACTGTGGACTCTAGACTTGGAGACTGGCCAAATAGGTAAGGAAGATCTGTAGGACCTAAAACTAATACACTGGGGTAAAGACACCTCAGTAGAGAAATAATGGGACTTTCATAGAGCTGGTCAACCCCCCGTCTGAAAAAACGATATAGGCATGAAAGTTTAAAAACGACATTTATTAGATCACATTAAAAACTTTGCCCACCACTGGGGCTTCATAAACAAACAAACATTGTCCATTTAATATCTCCCATAAAATAAGTAGCAGATGTCAGAGGTCCCAAGATGATAAATAGATGATCCTTTACTGACACGTTTCGCCTGGTATGGCTTCTTCAGAGGAAACGAAAATCAAATTGGGGTATACAAGTGGTGTAGAACACAGGGGAAATCAATCCATACTGTGGGAGCCAATAAAAGTGGAAAGGGGTCTCCTGGGACTTTAGGGAAAATATATGGTAGTGGACCCGTAAGGTCCCTCATTTAATCCAAGAGAAAGACATCCTACAAAATAAAAGTCGCCACCGTGGAGTCCAGAGGAAAACAAAGATGTCAGTGACTACATGCCCAACCTCAAAGGAAACGCGTTGATGTGTGGCAGGCGTGAATCACACAAGGGTCTCCTGGCACCGTGGCTGGAAAGTGCGGCATGTGTGAGGATGAGTGCGGGTCTTAAGGTCTTTTCTGTTGATAGAAAGCCAGTCACTACACTGCTTGATTCTGGTAGTGTTGTGACATTAGTTAAAAGCAATTGTGTAAATCCTGCAAAATTACACCCTAGCACTATCGGGGTCATTTGCATCCATGGGGACACTCGGGACTACCAGACTGCGGTGGTTGAGATTGACACCCCTTGGGGCAGTGTGACACATTCAGTGGGGGTGATACCTTCACTGCTTCATGCAGCCCTAGTGGGGAGAGATTTTCTTCATTTATGGAGGTTATGGGGAGGCACAGGGAGTCTGGAGGATAGAGCTCCCCCTGCTGGGGAAGCACAGGAACTCTCACCAGACCCTTTATGCCAAATGGAAGGGGAAACTGTTGGCAGGACCGAGGAAGGAGGAGACCCTCTTCCTTTTCCTGTAATGGCTGGGGCGCCAGAGGAGCTGGAAAATAGCTCCCAGCTCGAGGTTAACAAACAAAAGAACATCTTTGACTCTAATAGTGAGAGTGGACGAAATGTGACACCTGCTTGACGAAGGGGTCCTGCGTGTCTCCAAAACATTGCACTCTCTGTGATGTGATCCTTCTTTAAATAAAGAACCTTTGGATGGTGATCCTTGGCGTGCTGGTGAATACTTACACAGGAATGTGACACCTGACTTAGAGGTCAGGAGAGAGGACTTTTGTACAGAACAACTATGAGATGTCACACTCACTAGAGCCAGAGAAAACATTAAAGTAGTGGATGGGGAACCTGTTGAACCCAATTGGGCATTGTCTTTTACCTACATGGCTCTTAAGAATAATTTGTTGTACCAGGTGGTAAAACAAGGGGAGGGGGAGGTAGAGCAACTAGTGGTTCCCAAATCCTATCGCAGGATGGTGTTAGATTTAGCCCACGGTCACGTAATCGGTGGACATCTGGGTATAGAAAAGACCAAGGAGAGAATAACCCAGAGATTCTTTTGGCCCGGGTTGTATGCAGGTTTCATAAATTATTGTGAGTCATGCCCCGAGTGTCAGTATTCTGCGCCATCACCCCATTTTCGCAGCCCGCTTGTTCCGCTACCCATAATTGAAGTTCCTTGGATTGGCATGGATCTGGTGGAGCCAGTGGTAAATTCTCCCCGGGGCCATCAGCACATACTGGTGATATACTGGACTATGCCACACGATATCCTGAAGCCATTCCCTTGCGGAATACCTCAGCTAAGGCTATCGCCAAAGAGCTTGTCCACGTGTTTAGTCAAGTAGGGATCCTGAAAGAAATATTAATGGATCAAGGAACTCCATTTGTATCCAGAGTCACTAAAGAGCTATGTAAGCTGTATAAAATCTCCCATCTCCGTACCTCTGTCTACCACCCCCAAACTGACGGTCTTGTGGAGAGATTTAACAAGACCCTCAAAAGTATGTTGAAAAAGGTGGTGGACAAAGATGAGAGAAATTGGGACTTTTTGCTGCCCTACCTCGTGTTTGCCATGAGAGGTTGTGCAGGTGTCTACAGGTTATTCTGCATTTGAACTCCTGTATGATAGACATTCTAGGGGACTGCTAGATGTCGCAAAGGAAATATGGGAGGGAGAGTCCACGCCTTACAGAAGCGTCATTGAGCATATCTCATTGATGCAGGATTGAATTGCAGCTGTCGTGCCGCTTGTACGGGAACATATGGAGCAAGCCCAAGAAGCCCAGAGAAGGGTTTATAATCAGGGTTCCAAGACACAGACCTTCAACCCCAGGGACAGAGTGCTGGTGCTCGTCCCCACTGTTGAAAGTAAATTCCTAGCAAAGTGGAAGGGGCCCTTCGAAATTATGGAAAAAGTAGGGGAAGTAAACGACAAAGTTTACCAGTTGTGAATCTATTGAAACCGTGGAAGGACAGAGAGGCTTTAATGACTGTGACAACTCCTCCAAAGGACATGGTCCCCATAGCACCTGACATTCCCATAACTGAAACCCTGTCAGTGGTGCAACAAAATGACGTTAGAGAGTTTGTGAGTAAAAAATAGAGAAATTTTCTCTCCTCTACTTTTACTGAACAACGTTATACAACATGACATAATTATATGTCATGTTGTATTATATATAATATAATAACTAGGTGTCCGCATAGGATACCGGAAGCTAGGCGTGAGGCAGTAGATATCCCATAGTGACTGGTCAAGCCCGATAGTGTTGGTCCCAAAGCCAAATGACACAATCAGGTTTCGTAACAATTTCAGACAGTTAATCACTTCAATACAGGACATTTATACCCCCTTCCTGCCCAGACCAATTTTCAGCTTTCAGCGCTCTCACACTTTGAATGACAATTACTCTCTCATGCTACACTGTATCTAAACAAAATTTGAATCATTTTTTCACACAAATAGAGCTTTCTTTTGGTGGTATTTAACCACCTCAATACTGCGCACTTTCACCCCCTTCCTTCCCAGACCAATTTTTAGCTTTCAGTGCTCTTGCATTTTGAATGACAATTACTCAGTCATGCTACACTGTACCCAAATGAATTTTTTTATCATTTTCTTCACACAAATAGAGCTTTCTTTGGTGGTATTTATTTACGACTGAGTTTTTCATTTTTTGCGATCTAAGCGAAAAAAGAGCGAAAATTTTGAAAAAAAAAAAAATTCTACTTTCTGTTTTTAAAGAAATGCAATAAAATCTGATTTTATCAAAAACTTAGGCCTACATCGTCTTATGTAAAACCGGATTCAAAAACTATTTTAGTCTAAAATAACGTAAAGAAATTTTTGTCTTTCATCTTAAAAAAAAAAAAAGTTTTAAAAGCGAGAAAAAAGCGAATCTAGCGTTTTTTACTTTTTGAGTCAGCATTTATTTATGGTGGTTTCTTTCGAGATAAACACACTTCTTTTACTATTTTTTTAAGTAAACCCATGTCACATCGTACTGACTCATTAACAGTAAGTTTTACGTTCTCGTGACTTTCGATTTTTAACCAGACCCTTCCTTCCCCCACTTTCACGCGTCATAACTCCACCAATTTATGGTGGTTTTCTTTCGAGATAAACACACTTTTTTACTAAGTT
>BLSH010016781.1:0-10726 GCA_018402905.1 Glandirana rugosa | reverse complement strand
CCATCAGTACAGCTCCCCCTCCATTAGAAAAGACCCCCCTCAGGATAAACCATCCCCTCCTCCATCAGTACAAACCGTCTCCTCAGGATAAACAACCCCCTCCATAAGTACAAACCCCCTCCCCTCATCCACCTGGGTGGCTGGTGGAGGAAGATTCAGTGTGCAGCCTACCAGAGAGTTGCTTGCTCAAACTGTCACTCTCCGGGTGGTGGGCTTTTGACTGGAGGCAGCCGCATTGAGTGTGCCTGAACTTTTTTACATAGTTAATCTGGTTGAAAAAAGACACAAGTCCATCTATTTCAAACAAAAAATGGGAAAATATGCAATCCCATAGACACAATCCTATACCCACAGTTGATCCAAAGGAAGGCAAAAAACCCAGCATGGCATGAACCAATTTGCTCCAGAAGGGGAAAAATTCCTTCCTGATCCCCCAAGAGGCAAAAAGATATTCCCTGGATCAACTTTACCTATAAATGTTAGTATCCAGTTATGTTAAGTATATTTACAAAAGAATACAGGCCTTTTTTAAAGCAATCTACTGAGTTGGATAGAACCAGTTCTTGAGAGAGTCGTTTCCAATTTTTTACAGTTCTTACTGTGAAGAAGCCATTCTGTATTTTGAGATTAAATCTCTTTTCCTCCAGATGTAAAGAGTGCCCTATTGTCCTCTGTGATGACCCTAAGGTGAATAACTCAACACCAAGTTCTCTATATGGACCACGTATGTATTTATACTATCTATGTTGATCATATCCCCCCTAATCTCTTCTTCTCATGGGAGAATAAATTCAGTTTCTCATTTTGCCACAACTTTCTTTGCAGTCTATAGGCAGTGTATATTTAAATGTGGGATTGGGGGAACATGTCCGGTCAGCGAGGAAGATGGCCACATAGTTCAGGGCTCCTGTCTTCCCGAGGCTCCCAGCAGCGATCACAGCAACAGAGGAGCAGCGGATTTCACTATATCAGCTACCGCCGAGGTCCCTATTTCACCCAAGCGGCATGTCTAAATGGAGGAAGTCAGTCAAACTTCCCCAGCGGCTCATTGGCTTCTATTTTGCTGCTGGTCTGCGGGATAGGCAAGATGGCACTGACTGCACACGGGGGAATGGCCTACTCCCATACCGGCTCTCATATGTGGATGTCACAGCCTATGGATTAATCTTCAACAGTGGATGAGTTCTCTCCCCTCTCCACCCCTACCACATGCAGTCCTGCCAAGTCAAGGCAAAGGAGAAATGATGAATCCTCTTCAACTTCCCTAGCTCAGGCTGCTAATGAGGGAGGACTACCTAACATGCAGTACGGTCCACCCATTGAGGCATTCCCTGCTGCTGATCACCCCATAAAGGAGCAAACTATGAAAAGTATGCCGCTCTTTCTCTGGACCCTAATTAGTGATTTTTAAGAGATGCTAGCTAAGCTTAATGATAAAGTGCATACGCATACTGCCAAGATACATCATATTGAAAACAAAATTTCTGATCTTTATACAATAAGGTACAATATACGGATCAAGACACTGAGATAGGGGAACGTGGCTAGCGCGTAAGCCTGATGGTAGCATAGGCGAAGAGATCCTCACATACCGCTACTACAAGCGTCTATCTGCTTCCTGCTGTCTCAAAAACAGCTCTGGTGCCTGCGGACACTGCCAGGAACACCGGGAAGGTATTTCCCTAAAAATAAAGGAGGACCGGTGCAGTGGTGTGATGTGGCGATTTCAATATCACCCCGGACCCTCAAATTGATGCCACGTCTACTCACACAAGAGGCAAACCATCTTTAAACCCATTGCTATATAAATTACATCTCTTCGGTGCCTGGGGATGCCGGAATGCGGAGGAAAGAGACTTTACATTTTTGTCACCTTGACACAACTCGTATTCAAGAATCAACCTCTTTTTGTTGGACCAGTGGACTCTACAAAAAGTATCTTCAACATCCATTCTTCAAGTTACATGGTTGGATCGCTCCCCGACCCTAAATCTTCACCAACCTTCATATGGAGAATGAACACTCGAATACTGCAATCTAAATCTTTTTCAACCTCCCTGTAAGACAAATTCAAAGACTTCCTTGAACTAAACTCTAGGTCAGTTAAGGACCCATACAATGCTTCTGTGCGAGGCCTCTTTATTCAAATGGGGGCTAGGGAGAAGAGGCAAAGGAGGCAGCGTATTGAGGAGATACAAACTGAAATTCAGTCCATAGATACACAAAATAGACAACTCCCCTCTGCAGAATGTTAATCAAAATTATTTAACTAAGGCTTGATCTCCGCACACTATTATTAGAAAATGATGACAAGACACTGAGATACAGAGGTTACAGGCCATGATCGTTGATCTCAAGGACCAATCGAGGCAGAATAACATTAAGTTTAGAGCGATTCCGGAATCTATTCCTCTCGCTGATCTTATTATTTCATCCATTGCCTTATGAAGGCACTCATACCCTCTCTCAGCATTCTAGAACCGTGAATTGATAGAGCCCATAGGATCCCCAAACCTGCGTTCTTGCCTGATATTGAACCTAGAAACATTCTGGCACGCATACATTTTTCCACATCAAGGATCATGTTATGAAAGTGGCCAAACAAAATCTTGCCTGACAAATTTGCAGGGATATCCCTGTATGCTGATATATCCCAGCAAACAGCTCTAAACAGGAAAAAGATTGCTTCTTTGACCAAGATTATGTGGAACAATAAAATTCCCTACCAGTGGGGCTTCCCCACAAAATTGCTGGTGACATGGAATGGCAAAAAAGTTCCTATCTACAATGTGGAAAAAGGTCTGCAGCTCTTCAAGCAATGGCAATTGCTCCCTGGCGGTTGACATGATGGCCCAACCACATCCTCCAGCTCATCTAGATATGGAATGGTCCCAAACCTTGGGCAGTATTGGAAGCTTAGATTGCTGCTGCCTCCTCACTTACTCCTAATGCCTCTTATGGAAGACATGGAACCACTCTTGTTGAACTCCCACCTTTTCAAGAGGTCTGCCCACGGATGCCTATATTCTAGGCTTTCTGGAAGTTCTCTTTTTGGCTTTCTTCTCAGTCTTTACCCCAGTTTAAAACAGCAGCTTATGCTGCCCATTTTGCCCGTCTTTTTTGCAGGTCTCTTTTTATTTTTGTTCCCCCTGTTCCATCCCCCCCCTCTGGCCCTTCCCTATGACCCAGTGCTGTTGGTCAGATGTGACACTACTGTCTCTCATCTAAACCACAATCTCCTCACTGACACTCTCTTGGAAACACAAGACCATATCTCATCCTACTGCTCACTTGCTTTCTGCAACCAGATTCTCCCGACTTTCAGACACTAGGCATCCCCACACATGGAAGATGAGTGATGATGGGCCTCCTCCTACTTCACGAGCAGACTCTTGCTACTGCCCATGCCTCTGAAGTTTGTTTCACTTAACGTTAAGGGGCTTAATAGCCCATTCAAGTGGGTTATCTTTATGAAAGAAGCCAACTCACTTAAAGGGGATATTCTCTTGGCCCAAGAGTCACACTTTATATCTTCTGATTCCACTTCATCTTCCCCACATGTATATATGGCTAACAGCCCAAAGAAAGCCTGCGGAACTCACATTGCTATTTAGGAATCCATTGTGTTTAGCCATATCTGTGATGTCAATGACCCGCAAGGATGCTTTCATGTCCTGGTATGTGAACTCAACCACTCTCTGTACACTTTAGTGAACATGTATGCCCCTGATCCTTGGCGGTGATTTCAACTCAGTCCTGGACCCATCCTTGGATTTGTCTTCAAGAGGAGACCCACCCAGTCCATCCTTCCACTACTTCAGAAATTTGATCTCTATGACATTTGGAGATGTCTGGATTGCCTGGAAAAAGGACTTTACCTTTATGTCAGTAACCAATTTCATGTGCTAAAGAATTGACTTTTTTCTTACAGATTAAAGGTCCTTGCAGAATGTAATGCTTTCTGACATTGGTATAATCTCATTGTCAGACCACGCCCCAATATCTTTTTTTTTTTTACATGCCTATATCTTTTGTGTTACTCTCCTCCCCCTCTTTGGAGACTCAATACATCTCTTTTGGAAGACCCGATCTTTTACCAACAGTTAGCCCATGCACACTGTTTATTTTTTTATTCCTATTATAAGGCTGAAACTAACCGTTTCACCCTGTGGACCACATATAAAGCCTATATGTGAGGAGTTCTGATCAAAATGGCCTCTCGTGTCAAGAAGCAGAGGATGAGGCAAATAGATTAATTGCTACATTCTATAAATGAGTACAAAAGATTAAACAAATCTAGTCCTAATCCTCAAACCACTCGAGCTCTAGCTGACATTAGACAAAAATTGGGAAGCTTACTACATTACAAATATGAGAACCATGTAAAATATCTCAGGGCTGATATGTATAGCCTCAACAATAGAGTGGGAGCTTAGTGAGCTAATGAATTAATGACTAATGAGTTAAAGTGTGACGACTAGAGTTGTGCGAACCCGAACTGTAAAGTTCAGGTTGGTACCGAACTTTGGGGTGTCCGGGACCCGGACCCGAACCCGGACTTTTCAAAAAAAGTTTGGGTTCGGGTTCGGAGTTCTGGTATTTTATTCCACGTGTTGAATAGCTGCCAAGGGCAGCCAATCAACAAGTGTTTCACTGGTTTGCCCTTAGAAGCCATCACAGCCATGCCTACTAATGGCATGGCTGTGATTGGCCAGTGCATCATGTGACCCAGCCTCTATATGGGGCTGGAGTCACTGTGCTGCATGTCATATGCCCTCAGGCTAGTTTAGGGAGAGGATGCTGCTGGCTCTGTGAGGGACAGATTGCAGATATTATATAACATCTCATCCTGCATTACTGAACGATCTGATTGTGGACTAGGTAGAGATTACTAGTACTGCTGCTTTGAGGGACATATTGCAGACCTCATCCTGCTGCACAGAACGATCTGACTGGACTAGGTAAAGTCTACTGTTTAGAGGGACAGATTATTGTTCTAAAATCATCTCCAAGTTCTATAGGGAAAGGTTCCAGATGTTGCTTTAAAGGACAGATTATTGTTCTAAAATCATCTCCAAGTTCTATAGGGAAAGGTTCCAGCTGTTGCTTAGAGGGACAGATTACTGTTCTAAAATCATCTCCAAGTTCTATAGGGAAAGGTTCCAGCTGTTGCTTTAAGGGACAATTTATTGTTCTAAAATCATCTCCAAGTTCTATAGGGAAAGATTCCAGCTGTTGCTTTAAAGCGAAGTTCCACCCAAAAATGGAACTTCCACTTTAAGCCCTCCTCACCCCTTACATGCCACATTTGGCATGTCATTTTTTGGGGGGACTGTCCCTCTTCCACCTTCCACCTCTGGGCCGCCTAGGCGACTCCTCCTCTGCTCCTAGGTGGCCCCTCCCTCCTGGCTGGATTGCCTGGCCGCTAGGGATGTGCAGCGCGACTCGCGCATGCGCAGTGGGTGCGCGGCCGTGAAGCCGGGCCGGGTGCCCACACTAGGAATGGTGGGGCCGTCGAGAGGAGCGGGGAGACGAGCGAGGCTTCGGGAGCAGCCGTCGCTGGTCCGGGAGACAGGTAAGTTACTGTTTATTAAAAGTCAGCAGCTACACTTTTTGTAGCTGCTGACTTTTAATAAACAAAAACAGTGTGGAACTCCGCTTTAAGGGACAGATTATTGTTTCTTGCACAAAATTAAAAAGTGCATCTACATTGCTGGTTTAAAAAAAAAAATATTCCAAAAACTACATTTGCGGCCAATGGTGCATTTCTTGCACAAAAATAAAACAAATGTCTACATTGCTGGTTTAAAAAAAAAAAAAAATCTACAAACTACATTTGCGGCCAGCGGTGCATTTCTTGCACAAAAATAAAAAAAATGTCTACATTGCTGGTTTAAAAAAAAAAATATTCCAAAAACTACATTTGCGGCCAACGGTGCATTTATTGCACAAAAATAAAAAAAATATCTACATTGCTGGTTTAAGAAAAAAAAAAAATTCTAAAAACTACATTTGCGGCCAGTGGTGCATTTCTTGCACAAAAATAAAAAAAACAGTGTTGGCTACCTCCTCCTCCTCCACCTCCATTTCCACTGCCTCCTCAACCTCCAACTACACATCCACCTCCATTTTTAATTTTTTTATGTGATTTTAGCTTAAAAATTATTTTAAGTTATTTCCCTATCCCCATTTCTTTGTAGGGCACTTGTCCGACTCTTACCCCCATTTTTCTTCCTTTTGCAGACCTCTAGGACTTGCCAGGACTTTGTTACAGCCATTTTTGTGCCCCAAAAATTTCGGGTCACCATTGATATCAATGGGGTTCGTGGGCCGGGATAAAGTTCGGGTCAAGTTCGGTCCCGAACCTGGACTTTTTCCCGAAGTTCGGCCGAACCTGCTGAACCCGAACTTCCAGGTGTTCGATCAACTCTAGTGACGACTAGAGTTGAGCGGACACCTGGATATTTGAGTTCATCGGGTTCGGCCGAACCTCGTGAAACTGTTCGGGTTCGGTACCGAACTCGATCGGAACTTGACCCCGGACACCAAACCACATTGAAGTCAATGGTGACCCGAACTTTTGGGCACAAAAATGGCTGTAAAAAAGTAATGGAAAGGGTTAGAAGGCTGCAAAAGGAAGCAAAATGGGGGTAAGAGTAGGACAAGTGCCCTGCAAAAAAAATGTGGATATGGAAATAACTTAAAATCAACTAAAAAAAAATAAAAATGGGAGGAGGAGGTGGATGTGGAGTAGGAGGGTAGAGGATGACTAGGCCGTGACCATGGCAGTGTAGGCGGAAGTGGCCGTGGTGGAGGAGGAGGAGGAGGAAGAGGAGGAGGAGGTAGCCAACACTATTTTTTGTTTGTTTGGTATTTTTTTAGAATTGGGGTAGCCCAGAAAAATATTGAGACATATTCAAATAAAAATAAGGATACCAATGGCTGTGTGAGGCCGGTCTAAATGTTTATTCTGCACAAGGTACAGACAAGTCTTGTGGGATCCATGCCTGGTTCATTTTAATAAAGGTTAGCTTGTCCACGTTGGCTGTGGACAGACGGCTGCGCTTGTCTGTGATAACGCCCCCTGCTGTACTAAACACACGTTCAGACAATACACTGGCTGCAGGGCAGGCCAGCACCTCCAAGGCATAAAGGGCAAGCTCAGGCCATGTGGCCAATTTGGAGACCCAGAAGTTGAATGGGGCAAACCCATCAGTCAGTACATGTAGGCGTGTGCACACATACTGTTCCACCATGTTGCTGAAATGCTGCCTCTTGCTAAGATGTTGCCTATCAGCTGGTGGTGCTGTTTGTGGTGGCGTGCTGCTGACAAAGCTTTTCCACATTTCGGCCATGCTGACCCTGCCTTCTGAGGTGCTGGCGGTGCCACAGCTGTGTTGGTGACCTCTTCCTCCTCCTCCGCCTTCGCCTTGTGCTTCCACTGAGCCCCCGGTGTCATTTGGGAGTGCCCTCAGCAGCGCGTCTACCAGAGTGCGCTTGTAGTCGCGCATCTTCCGATCACGCTCCAGTGAGGGAATTAAGGACAGCACGTTGTCCTTGTACCGGGGATCCAGCAGGGTGGCCACCCAGTAATCAACACAAGTTAAAATGTGGGCAACTCGGCTGTCGTTGAGCAGGCACTGCAGCATGTAGTCGCTCATGTGTGCCAGGCTGCCCAGAGGCAAAGACAAGCTGTCCTCTGTGGGAGGTATATCCTCTGTGTCCTCCGTATCCCCCCAGCCACGCTCCAGTGATGCCCACAAGCTGAGTTGGGTGCCACCTTGTTGTGAACACGGTTCCTCCTCCTCCTCATCATCATCCTCGTCCTCCTCATCCTCCAGAACTGTCCCCTGGCTTGAAAAATTTTGACCTGGCCTATGCTGTTGCAGGAACCCACCCTCTGAGCCACTTGTGAATGACTGGCCTGATAACCATGGAAATGACCCCTCTTCCTCCTCCTCCGGTGCCATATCCTCTTCCATCATCGCCCAAAGTGTTTTTTTCAAGGAGACATAGAAGTGGGATAGTAACGCTGAGAACAGCATCATCGGCACTGGCCATGTTGGTGGAGTACTCGAAACACCGCAATATGCTACACAGGTCTCGCATGGAGGCCCACTCATTGGTGGTGAAGTGGGGCTGTTCCGCAGAGCGACTGACCCGTGCGTGCTGCAGCTGAAACTCCACTATTGCCTGCTGCTACTCGCACAGTCTCTCCAGCATGTGCAAGGTGGAGTTCCACCTTGTGGGCACGTCGCATAGGAGGTGGTGAGCGGGAAGGCCGAAGTTCCGCTGCAGTGGAGATAGGCGAGCAGCAGCAGGGTGAGAACGCCAAAAGCGTGCACATACGGCTCGCACTTTCTGCAGCAACTCTGACATATCCGGGTAGTTTTTTAGAAATTTCTGCACCACCAAATTCAGCACATGCGTAAGGCAAGGGATGTGCGTCAAACCAGCTATGCCCAGAGTTGCTACGAGATTTCGCCCATTATCGCACACCACCAGGCCGGGCTTGAGGCTCAGTGACAACAACCACTCATCGGTCTGTTGTTCAATGCCCGTTCACAGCTCCTGCGCAGTGTGGGGTTTATCCCGCAAACATATCAGTTTTAAAACAGCCTGCTGTCGTTTCCCCCTGGATGTGCTGAAGTTGGTGGCGAAGGTGTTACGCTGAGCGGATGAGGAGGTGGTAGAGGAGGAGGAAGCGGAGTAGGAGGAGGAGGCAACAGGAGGCAAAGAGAAATGCCCTGCAATCCTGAGTGGCGGAAGGACATGCGCCAAATGGCTAGCCGCCTCAGGCCCACGCACCACTACATTTGCCCAGTGTGCAGTTAGCGAGATATAGCGTACCTGCCCATGCTTACTGGCCCACGTATCAGTGGTTATGTGGACCTTGCCACAGATGACATTGCGCAGTGCACACTTGATCTCGTCCCCGACTTGTTTATGCAGAGAAGGGATGGCTCGCCTGGAAAAGTAGTGGCAGCTGGGAACCACGTACTGTGGGACAGCCACCGCCATCAGGTTTTTAAAACTGTCCGTGTCCACCAGACGGTATGACAGCATTTCAAAGGCCAGGAATTTTGAAATGCTGGCATTCAGGGCCGGGGATAGTGGGTGGGAAGGGGGGGTACTTCCTCTTTCTCTCCAGTGTTTGGGAGATGGAGAGCTGTAAGCTTCCATGGGACCATGTGGAAATTCTTGGGGACGGTGGAGGACATGGTGGCATTGCTGTCACATCGTCTGTTTGCTGGGTGGAAGGTGACACTGGCACTGTAGAGGTGGAGGAAGAGGCCGAGGCAGCAGCAGAAGAGGAAGCAGGAGGAGACCAAGACCTTTCTTAGATTTTGAGGTACTTATTCCACTGCAGCAAGTGCTTTGCCTGGTCATGGAGGTTGTGCTCAGGTTTAGAACATGTGTGCCTCGCTTCAGCCTCTCATTGCACAGTGTGCAAACCACTTGTGTCTTGTAGTCAGCACACTGTCTGAAGAACTGCCACGCCGGGGAACGCCTTTGAGCTACCTTTGGTGTGCTAGGTCCCTGGATGCAGTGGGTAGTAGCAGGCATACTGTCTATGGGACGCTCACTCCGCTTTTGCAACCTGCTTCCTCTTTTGCTGTGCTGGTGCCTCTGTGCGAGCACCACCTCTTCCTCCAAACTGCACACGTCACTCGCATGACCTTCATTCCATGTGGGGTCTAGGACCTCATCATCCTCCACATCATCTTCCACCCACCCTTCACCACTGCCCTCCTTGTCAGTCTGCACACTGTGGAAAGCCGCAGCAGTTGGCACCTGTTTTTCGTCATCATCATCACAGACGTGCTGCCGTGGTGTTTCCATTTCCTCATCCTGAACCAGAAGTGGTTGGGCATCATTGCACTCAATGTCTTCCACTTCTGGGCCATATGGATCGCCCACAGAAAGCGCAGTAGCAGAGTCAGCAAAAATCATAAGAGACTGCTGCATGACTTGGGGCTCAGACTGCTTGGCTGATTTACAAGGGGCTGAGGTGAAAGAAAGATGGCCATGGGGTTCAGGTGCCAACTCTGAGCTTTCATCAAGGGACCGGGTGGGAGAAAATGTGAAGGAACTGGAGGCATTGCCAGCCACCCAATCTACTATTGCCTGTACTTGTTCAGGCCTCACCATTCGTTGAGCGCCATTCGGGCCTACCATATAACGTTGAAGGATCTGTCGGCTACCTGAGGAAGGTGTTTCACTTGTACATGTAGCTGACACAGATCAACCACGTCCTCTCCTTGCAACAGGGGCTTCAGAAACACCACCAACACCATCAGCATTACGACCACCACCACATCCCTTATTTGACGCTCTCCTCATTCTGGACACAAACGTACTATGTAGCACTTTTTATTAATACAAAAAAAAAAAAAAATATTATTCTTATTTTTTTTTTAACAAAAGAAAATTGTAGATGCACTTTATATTTTTGTGCAAAAAATGCACCGCTCAAACAAGCAGCAGGAACCTCTCCCTACACCAGTATGAGATGATTTTAGAATGATAATCTGTCTTTCATAGCACCGACAGGAACCTGTCCCTACTGCAGTATGAAATGGCTTTATAACGATAAACTGTCCCTCAGAGCACAAACAGGTACCTGGCCCTAATGCAGTAGTAGTTGTTTTTAGAACGATAAACTCTCCCTCAAAGCACCAATAGGAACAAGGACCTAATGCAGTAGTAGTTGTTTTTAGAACAA
>BLSH010016775.1:258763-270183 GCA_018402905.1 Glandirana rugosa | reverse complement strand
GTCAACCTCTAGGCTCCTACTCCACATCCACCCCCCTTCCCGTTATTTTACTTGATTTTAATTTATTTTCCCTATCCCCATTTATTTGTAGGGCACTTGCCCTAGTTTGAAGATGATTTTAGAACAGTTATATGGCTTCTACCGTTAATTAATACTTTTCAGACACAGTTTGAAGATGATCCACATTCACCTCCATTTTTGCTTTTTTTATGTTTTTATTTTTTTAAAAATATTTACAGTTATTTCCCTATCCCCATTTTTTGTAGGGCACTTGCCATACCCTTACCCCCATTTTACTTCCTTTTGCAGCCCTCTAGGGCTTTCAAGGACTTTGTTACAGCCATTTTTGTGCATAAAAGTTCGGGTCCCCATTGATTTCAATGGGGTTCGTTGTCCGTGCGATCGTTCGGGTTCCGTCCGGACCCGGACCCGGACTTTGTCCCGAAGTTCGGACGGACCAGCAGAACCCGAACTTCCAGAGGTTCGCTCAACTCTATTGGTAACCTTTAGCATCAATTACTAGTGTAAAATGCATCTTGTTATCTAAAACCAGTGGTAGACAAAACTTCATTTATTTAGTGGCACCACATTACTGCAATTCTTTAGGCTTCTCTTTTCATTGTTAACATTTTGTTATTGTGGGCAGAGGATGTAATAATAATTACCAGCAAATGACCCTGCTGTGCATTGCTGTAAGGAATTCTATAGCTCGAAACGAAAGTGCTAAAATGTATTTTTTTGTAGTGCTCTATCTCTCACAAAAAGAAAGAAAAAAACAGTTTTAGCCAGAAAATCAGAAACCAGTACAGAATCTTGCTGATAGATATGCAGAAGTCGTATTCCCGAATCCTATGTACAGTATTATAACATACTGTATATTAAGTCCAAATGCACAAATATTCAGAGGATGCAGATCACTTGCTTGTACTTATAAAGTGTAATTACACTCAAGAACAAAAGATGTAATATATTGCAGCTTACATCTCTTTACATTTGGTGGCATTAATCTTCTTTCTTCAGGCTAAGAACATTTTTAGAAAAGTACAGAAAGTATCTGTGGATCTACAACCTTGGCCAAACGTTTTGAGAACGACATAAATATTAATTTTCACAAAGTCTACTGCTTCAGTGTTTTTAGATCTTTTTGTCAGATGTTATTAAGGTATACTGAAGTATAATTACAAACATTTCATAAGTGTCAAAGGCTTTTATTGCAGAGTCAATATTTGCAGTGTTCACCCTTCTTTTTCAAGACCTCATTTCGCCCTGGCATGATGCCAACAACTTCTGGGCCACATCCTGACTGAAAGCAGCCCATTCTTGCATAATCAATGCTTGGAGTTTGTCAGAATTTGTGGGGTATTTTTTGTTCGCTCGCCTCTTGAGGATTGACCACAAGTTTTCAATGGGATTAAGGTCTGGGGAGTTTCCTGGCCATGGAACCAAAATGTTGATGTTTTGTTCCCCAAGCCACTTACATGTCACCTTTACCTTAAGGCAAGGTGCTCCTTCTTGCTGAAAAAGGTATTGTTCATTACCAAACTGTTCTTGGATGGTTGGGAGAAGTTGCTCTCGGAGGATGTTTTTGTACCAATTCATGGCTGTGTTCTTAGACAAAATTGTGAGTGAGCCCACTCCTTTGGCTGAGAAGCAACCCCACACGTAAATGGTCTCAGGATGCTTTGCTGTTGACATGATGCAGGACTGATGGTAGCGATTTCCTTTTCTTCTCAGGACAAGGTTTTGTTTGGATGCCCTAAACAATCGGAAAGGGGATTCATCAGAGAAAATGGCTTTACACCAGTCCTTAGCAATCCCTGTACCTTTTGCAGAATATGAGTCTGTCCTTGATGTTTTTCCTGGAGACAAATGGCTTCCTTGCTGCCCTTCTTGACACCAGGCCATCCTCCAAAAGTCTTCATCTCAATGTACTTGTAGATGTACTCACACCTGCCTGCTGCCATTCCTGAGCAAGCTCTGCACTCTTGATGCTCCGATCCCACAGCTGAATAAACTGTAGGAGATGGTCCTGGCACTTGCTGGACTTTCTTTGGCGCCCTGAAGTCCTCTTCACAAATTCAATGGCAATGTTTTTTATGAGATTAAGTTAATTTTAATGGCAATGAGGGACTTTGCAATTAGTTGCAATTCATCTGATCGCTCTTCATAACATTCTGGAATATGCAAATTGCCATCATAAAAACTGAGGCAGCAGACTTTGTGAAAATTAATATTTGTGTCATTCTCAAAACTGTTGGTCACAGCTGTAGTCAGAAATGCAATATTCTTGCCACTTTCTGGGAGGTGAACTAGAAGCAAAGCCAAGGCAGACATGTTTAAAGTCCAGCTTGGCTGGCAACCCTGCTCTCCTTCATAAATGCAGTGGAGAAGTGAGTGTACTCACCTGGGGACAAGAAGTGTGTTATTTGCACGATTATTAGGTAAAACAAGGAGAAAAAAAAGCATGAAAAATAAAAATGAATGCAGGCGCCTCATCTAAGAAATGATAAGATGGAATATGGATGACATTTTTGTTATTATGTTTAGATATGCTCTAAAAGTTAAAATTTTAAAATTAAAAAGTCCCTATTTTCAAATTAACCCTAACTTCTTCTCAGCAATGCACAACTCAACATAGCATAGGTGACAAAACAAATACAACACAGCTACTCTTCACTGGCAGACAGGCCCAATTTTTCAGAGGTTATGCATAGTTCTCACTAGAAGGGTCTTACGTTTCATAAACAGCCCTTAAAGAATAAGTTCACCTTTTTTTTCTATAATCCAGCTCCTCTATGTACCAACATACCATTAATGTACTTATGATGTAGAAAAATAAAAGATTCCTTTGATTTTGAGAACATGGCCTTACCTTAGCCCTTGCTGTATTTCTTAGAAAGCGTAATCACTTGCTGGTGTGTAGATCTGGGTGGAAAAACCAGTAAGACACAGGAAGGAGTTTACCAGCTGGCATCATTAGCACACACCCTTTACCCATCAACTAAGTTTGTACAACATTCCCAGCATCTCTCCATGCTTGCATTTGCCTGGATTCCCCAATGTCTCTCCAGATGGGCTCAGACTGCATGCTAAACTCCCTGGGGCTGCATGCAGCCCATTAGACACCCCTGATCAGGGCCTGAGTAAGTGAACATGTAGTTTGTGAAAACGTGTCAATCATCTGTGCCTATCCACCGCTGTGTCTGTACTGCTGTTTTTGATGTGTGGATTTTTTCAAAAAAATTTCATATTTTTTCAAGTTTCTTGGAGTGCGGTTGAAACTCTTTCCTATTTGTCTGGTCAGGGCCTGCCTGCCTGAATACCGAGTGAGTAGATAGATGGTGTGTCCTCCTATTACATAGTTTTGGTAAATCTAAAGGACATTGTACAATCAGGTTGTATAGTTGGCCACCTTTATACTTCTAAAATTACCTAGTTGCGCTTTCAGTGTCAAATACAGAAGCAAACATGCATTTTGCCCGGTGAAAAACGTGCAGTAAAAAACGTGCACTTCGCACCACGCCAAAATGTCCCATGAGCTACTTTGCCATGTGTAGCGCAGCCCTTTACAATCAACTGGCTGTCCTATGTAGTCACTGGAAAAACGAGCCAAAAAACATGCACTCCCACTACTCTAGGTGTGAATGGGGCCTGAAAGTGAAATTGGTGCTTTTACAAAAGAACAACGAAGCTCCATTCACATCTGTGTGTTTCTAAATTCATGGCAAATGATACAGAAAATGCGCACTTTGCCATGCATTTCAGGAATGCTGCAAATCTGCATTGTGCTCGTGTTTTTATTACATGTTAAAGGCCCCCCAAGTGCAGCAAACGCACCAAAAACTGCAGTAACGCACCATGTTCTGTTAAAAAAAAAAGTTCAGAATCTTCCCCGAGGCGATTGTCGTGTATAGGGCAGCCCATTCAGGTAAATGGGCTGCCCAATGCGTGATGAGTGAAAATGCTTCCAAACACCCCAAAAAATGCATGCAGGAATGTGAGGTTTCGCTACATGGAGATGTAAGCGAGGCCTGATGACAACCTAGTTTCTACGTCCACTCCCTCCTATGTACTTGTATAAAGATGGCCATACACTATACAAACTGGTTGTACAATCTCTGCACAATTTCCTTCAGATTTACCAGAACTATGGAATAGGAGGACCCACCTGATCAATAGTTCAATTTGTATCAAATCAGGCAGACCCTTGTATTACATGGCTGATGGGAGATTTAAATGAGATTGTACAATCAGATTGTATAGAAAGTGGGTAGAAGGTGATATTGTAATAAGGGAGGTATGGTCCAGAGTGATGAACACACCCAATCACACCTTCTTCTGTGATGCAACACGGAAGTGAAGGCTTCTGGGAGATGGTCTACAGGAAGTGAATGCTAAGAGACAATCTACAGGAAGTGATAGAATCTGAAAATCATTTAAAAAATTCAAATAAACTGATAAAGTAAGTGAGAGAAAAGCACATTGGGGTTGCTGGGCCAGAAATGTCATTAAAAAACGCTTCTATTCATAATGAAAAGTGAAATTCTGCCCGAAAAGGTGAACCTCTCCTTTAATGTTGGCCCAGCACAGACAATCCTGATAACCCATCCACAGGGAATCTACTTTAATCTGCTGTTCCAGCTTACATGTGCTTCAACACTGACTTACTCCAGACTCTTCTTTTTGTATAGCAAACCTACACGTCTTTAATTGGATATCTGTTCTAGACTCAAAGGCATTTTTAGTTGCTGATATCAAACAGCATCTCCTCTGTATACAATACTTTGTAACCAGAACAATAATAATAATTGTGCAGCTCCCAGGAGGGACTTTGAGGCTCTATTCACACATACACTATATTGTCAAAAGTCTTGGGATGCCTGCCTTTACACACACATGAACTTTAACGGCATCCAAGTCTTAGTCCATAGGGCTTAATATTGAGTTGGTCCACCCTTTGCAGCTATAACACCTTTAACTATGTGCAGGCCAGTCAAGTTCCTCCACCCCAAACTCGCTCATCCATGTCTTTATGGATCTTGTTTGTGCACTGGTGAGCAGTCATGTTGGAACAGGAAGGGACCGTTGCCAAAATGTTCCCACAAAGTTGGGAGCAGGAAATTGTCCAAAATGTCTTGGTATGCTGATGCCTTAAGTCGAGTTCCCTTTACTGGAACTAAGGGGCCAAGAAAAACCCCTGAAAAACAACCCCACACCATGATCTCCTCTCCACCAAATGATTTGGACCAGTGCACAAAGAAAGATCCATCAAGAGTTTGGGGGTGGAGGAACTTGACTGGCCTGTGAGCTAGGACTTCTCGTCTAACATCAGTGCCTGACCTCACAAATGCACTTCTGAAAGAATGGTCAAACATTCCCATAGACACACTCCTAAACCTTGTGGACAGCCTTCTGGGAAGAGTTGAAGCTGTTATAGCTGCAGAGTGTGCCAACTCAATATTGAACCCTACGGACTAAGACTGAGATGCCATTAAAGTTCAGTAAAGGCAGGCGTCCAAATACTTTTGACAATATAGTGTATGTGTTCTGCAACACAAGATAATGCATGGCACAGTGCATGGCAAGTACAGTAGGTGACAACTAACCTGTGCTGAAGTGTACTGCAATGCCCATACAGTTAAAAAAGGCTACAGATCAGAGTGATCCGTTGCCTTGTGCTGACAGCCCATTTAAAATGAATAGGCTTGCTTAACTCAAAGGAGGTTAACACACAAAAAAGCCATAAACATGCATGCAACGGAAAGCACCAAAGTAAAGTGGCTTAAAACGCAGCTCAGTGGCAGACAGGTTTACCTACGATAGAAAATTCTGCTACATTGCCTATTTACGTATTACTGAACAACTTGAGGGGTGGGCTCTCTTCGTAACTAAAGAAGGGCCCTAGAGGGCTATGTTTACGCAGAAGGTGTACTCAAAAGTTATTAGTAAAGTAAAATGCTTAGTTTACTGAAGTATACATGAACTGAGTACACTTCAAGACACAGGGGGTCTTTCTTCTTACCTTCTCCTGGGTGGTCACCATACCATGTCAGGGCACTGTTTGGCCCATCATGCATTTTCTGTTTATTACATCTAGAAATTTGAGCCCTCCTACAAACTCAGCGCTACTTAAACAAGATGTTAAATAAATATAATAATAGTAATGATACAGTCTTAGAAGCAGCTGCTAAAAAAGAAAAACATATATATCACAAAACACAGATAAAACATCCATCCATAAATCCCATCTGCAGATGTCAATATTTGTAGCAGCGCTTCCTCTCATACAAATAATGTGTGACAGTTCTCTTTAAAACTTCATTGATGAAAAGAAGAACGTGCACCGGCGAAAAAGGATTCAGAAGAAGTGAAACTGTTCCATGGTTAGATGCGTGCATCATACACCATAAACTAGCACCTCGTGGACCGCTCCCCCAAGGGTTTGAACTCACTAGTAGGGATGGGCCCGCAGTTCGAGTCAAAATTAAGTTTGTCGAATTGAGAACATTATGGGACGTTTGCAGCGTCTTCACCACCACGGAGAGCCCCATAATGAATTGCCGCAGATGGCACACACAGGTCCTCCTCCATGGGAGGGCTGCCGCCATCTGTGCTTTGTGCTGACGTTTTATTTATAGTGCAGGGCGGGGCCACCGGGTGACGTACAGGTGAGCTCGCCCCCTTCTGACATCATGTGACAATTACGTCACTGGGTGGCCCCGCCCTTCACTATAAACAAAACGTCAAAGCAAACAGAGCTCAGTCGGCGGGAGCCCCCCCCCCCCCATGGAGGAGGAGCTGTTCGTTTTTTTTTTTTGTTTTTTTTTGGGTCCGTCGCTTTCTGTAATTGATGATGGATTGCAACGGGGGACTTATTTTTATTTTTTAATAAAGGAGTTGTCCCTAATTGTCTCCTGTGTTTTTTTATTTTTTGACACTTTTGGTGAAGTAGTAGGGGTACGATGTACCCGATACTAATTCACATGGGGGGGTCGGGATCTGGGTGCTCCCTTAATAAAGGGGGCTTCCAGATTCCGGTAAGCCCCCCGTCCACACACCCCCCAACCACAGTGCAGGGTTGTGGGGAAGAGGCTCTTTTTTTAATTTGGCGCGCCAGGTTTGGACTGGGGGGGACCCCACGCAAATTTTTTCAGTGATTTTTTTTGTAAATTGGCAGAAGCCGGCAATACATTACAGCCACGATAATAAATGACAATTTTTCCTTCACAAATGTCATTTTGCTCTGGCTAAACATCAAAGAGATGCGCCCTTTTACAGGCAGACTGGGGGGACCCCCCAGGCACATTATTTAAAGGAATATTTCATCCTTAGAACAGTAATATGGCTTCTCCCGGCTAATTTATACTTTTCACACACAGTTTGAAGATGATTGTAGAACAGTGATATGCCTTCTCCCGGCTAATTTATACTTTTCACACACAGTTTGAAGATGATTTTAGAACACTGCTATGGCTTCTCCCGCTAATTTATACTTTTCTCACACAGTTTGAAGATGGTCCCCTTCAACTCCATTTTTGATTTTTTTATGTTATTTTTTTTTATTATTATTTTAAGTTATTTCCCTATCCCCATTTCTTTGTAGGGCACTTGTCCAACCCTTACCCCCATTTTCCTTCCTTTTGCAGACCTCTAGGACAGCCATTTTTGTGCCTAAAAGTTCGGGTCCCCATTGATTTCAATGGGGTTCGGGGTCCGGGTCAAAGTTCGGGTCTTGTACGGACCCGAACCCGGACTTTGTCCCGAAGTTCGGCCGAACCAGCAGAACCCGAACTTCCAGAGGTTCGATCAGCTCTACCTATCAGTGCTCATCAGTGCTGATTATCAGTGCCACCTATCAGTACCCATCAGTGCTGCATATATATGCCTTATCATCAGTGCCACCTCATCAGTGCCAATCAGTACTGCCTCATCAGTGCCCATCAGTGTAGCCTCATAAGTGCCCTTCAGTGATGGAGAAAACATACTCATTTACAAAGTTTTGTGACAGAAACAGAGAAAAACTTTTTTTTTCAAAATGTTCGGTCTTTTTTTATTTGTAGCGCAAAAAATAAAAACTGCAGGGGTGATCAAATACCACCAAAAGAAAGCTCTATTTGTGGAAACAAAATGATAAAAACGTTGTTTGGGTCCAACGTTGCACGACCGCGCAATTGTCATTCAAATCGCAACAGCACTAAAAGCTGAAAATTGGTCTGGTAGTGAAGTGTTCTAAGTGCCTGATATTGACGTGGTTAAATGCTCATTGAGTTTTGTTATTGTGTAAGCGCATTTTTTACGTGGGGGCTTTTAACCTGCCTGGCGGTATTCCCGAGTGTGACTCAGGGTTAATTTTCCCTGCCAGGAGCGGTAATTCCGAGTCACACTTGGGGTAACATTGCAGAGCTGTCAGTGGAGTCCCCTTACCTTCTCCTGGCGATCCAGCGATGTCCCCCCGCTGTGATCGCCGGCATCTGACTTCCTAGTTCCGTTCCCTGTGAGCAGCAGCGGCGCATGGGAGCGGAACTGGGCAGGAAATTCAAAAGTGAAAACATAAAAGTGACACACACATAAAAGAGGTGATACATTGTAATCTGAGAGGATTACACTGTATCACCTCAGATCTGACACTTGATCATTGTACAGTGCCCCTTGCTTGCCATTTTACTGTCATTTGTGCCCATTTATAACATGGCATCAAAAAAGCGCCACTTTACTACAAAAGTGCTTTTGGACCAGTTGAGTGACAGCGACACAGAGGTGCACGCAGAACTGAGCGATAGTGAGTCGTGGGGAGATTTGTTGTCTGACACTGACAGTGATCTGGCAAGTGACAACGGTGATGATCCTGCACCTGACCTCAGCGATGTACTTGGTGCCCTATTGACTGCGATACGGACCAGGTAGCGCCCCCAAGATACCCGTTCACTTGGATCACCTGGGATGAAGGTAGATGTTGAGCATGACAACCCTCTGGCATACATGCATACCTGCAATTATTTCTCACTGAGGAGGTAATTGAAAAAATTGTCACAGAGACAAATCTCTACCAAGAGCAGCAATCCGCTACGCTGCATGCCAGGTTTTCCAGAAGCAGAAAGTGGGAACCGGTGACCAAAGAGGACATCTGGCAGTTTCTGGGACTCATAATTCTTCAGGGGGTGGTGGGGAAACCGCTCCAGAAATGGTACTGGACCACTAATAAGTTACTGGCCACTCCTTTTTTGGCACCGTGATGTCAGAATAGCGGTTGGCCCTCATAGTTACATAGTTACATAGTCAGTGAGGCTGGAAAAAGACACAAGTCCATCAAGTCCAACCCATGTGTGTGTTTTTATGTCAGTATTACGTTGTATATCCCCCAATGTTGTGGTCCCTTAGGTGTGCATCTAATAGTTTTTTTAAATTATCTATACTACCGGCGGAAACAACTGTTTTTGGAAGAGAATTCCACATTCTCACCGCTCTTACCGTAAAGAAACCGACTTTCTTCCATTCTCAGTGAATGGCCGTGTGTCTTTGTGTTTTCCCTTGCGCTGAATAGTTTTGCCCCAATAGCAGGGTCGCCAGTTCACCAGTACAGTATTTGTACATTGAAATCATATCCCCTCTCAAGCGTCTTTTCTCCAGAGAGAATAAGTTCAGTGCTTGTAATCTTTCCTCATAACTAAGGTCCTCTAATCTCTTAATTAGCTTTGTTGCCCTTCTCTGAACCCTTTCCAATACCAGGATGTCCTTCCTGAGGACTGGTGCCCAGAATTGGACGGCATACTCCAGGTGCGGCCTCACCAGGGACTTGTATAGTGGGAGAATTATTGATTTATCCCTGAAGTTAATCCCTTTCTTTATGCATGCCAACACTTTGTTAGCTTTGCTTGCAGCAGCTTGGCATTGCATGCCACTGCTGAGCCTGTTCTCTACTAGGACCCCTAGGTCTTTTTCCATCCTCGATTCCCCCAGGGGCTCTCCCCCTAGTGACCAAAAAAGAGAGAACCACTGCCTCCACCTATAACTGGTCTATGTAGTAAGGAGCATTGGAGGGCAGCAAATAGACAAAAAAACAGCCAAGGAATAAATCCAAGGAAAGACCAAGCTCACTTACCGACCAGCTTGCGACCATCAAAATTGACCTGTCTAACAGCATGCGTTAAAAGCAGGGGATTGGTTACACACATTAATTAAGCAAGCTGGTCGGTAAGTGAGCTTGGTCTTTCCTTGGATTTATTCCTTGGCTGTTTTTTTGTCTATTTGCTGCCCTCCAATGCTCCTTACTACATAGGCCAGTTATAGGTGGAGGCAGTGGTTCTCTCTTTTTTGGACATTTTATATTGGTTGGGGAAATGCACTAACACCTTTGCAGTTATTTTGCTACCTGCTGGGTGTCTGGTGCGTCCCTATAACCATAGGAGGGATGGGCTACCTCCACACCACCTGCCTTCATCTATCTCATCAAGATGCATGTGCTTCCACTGTGGAGTCTCTTTAGTTAGAGATAGGTCTGGAGGACGCAGGGAGCCTTGACGGGGCCCTCCAGCTTACACATGCATTAATTAATGTGTGTAACCAATCCCCTGCTTTTAACGCATACTGTTAGACAGGTCAATTTGGATGGTCGCAAGCTGGTCGGTAAGTGAGCTTGGTCTTTCCTTGGATTTATTCCTTGGCTGTTTTTTTGTCTCCCCCTAGTGAGTAGTTTGCGTTCATGTTTTTGGTACCCAAATGCATTATCTTACATTTTTCTACGTTAAATCTCATTTGCCACTTGTCTGCCCACCACATTAATTTATTCAGATCTTCTTGCAATGTTTCCACATCCTGTGGAGAATTTATTGCCCTGCTTAGCTTGGTATCATCTGCAAATATTGAGATTGAGCTGGTCACCCCGTTCTCCAAATCATTTATGAATAAATTGAATAGGATTGGTCCCAGGACAGAACCCTGGGGAACCCTACTTTCTACACCAGACCATTCTGAGTACTCCCCATTTATCACCACCCTCTGGACTCGCCCCTGTAACCAGTTTTCAATCCATGTATTCACCCTTTGATCCATGTTAAGGGACCTTAGTATGTACAGTAAACGTTTATGGGGAACTGTATCAAATGCTTTTGCAAAATCCAGATACACCACGTCTACAGGCCTTCCTTTATCTAGATGGCCGCTCACGTCCTCATAGAAGGTTAATAGATTGGTTTGGCAAGAGCGATTTTTCATGAAACCATGTTGATTACTGTTCTCGTTACAATAGTCTTGTATATAATTCCTTATTATTCCCTCCAAGAGCTTGCAAATTATTGATGTTAAGCTAACTGGTGGTCAATCGAATTGTAGTTATTAAACGTTCGAGAACCTCCCTTATTATTCCTTAATATATGTTCTGATAACATTGCTCTTGTCATTAGTTGTACCAAAGTACTTTTTAG
>BLSH010016775.1:232689-246448 GCA_018402905.1 Glandirana rugosa | reverse complement strand
CGGTTTTATCCGATTTATATTCTTCCTCATATTTGTGATAAAAAAAATTACAATCGGCGTTTATTGATTGGTTTGCGCAAAAGTGGTCGCGTTTACGGATGATGAGAATTCATTTTTGGGGTTTTTATTTTTTTTTTATTTTTTACTAGTAATGGCGGCGATCTGCGATTTTTAGCGGTACTGCAATATTTCAGTGGACATGTCGGATCATTTTGACACTTTTTTGGGACCATTGGCATTTATACAGCGATCAGTGCTATAAAAATGCACTGATTACTGTGTAAATGCCATTGGCAGTGAAGGGGTTAACCTGAAGGGGGCGCTCTAAGGGTTAACTGTGTTCCCTGGGCGTGTTCTAACTGTGGGGGGACTGCCCTAACAGGAGAAGGGAAGTGATCACAGCCCTTCCCCTCTCACAGAACGGAGGTCTGTGTTTACTTACACGGACCTCCGTTCTTTCACTCCGGGGGGGGCATCGCGGGTGGCCGACGGAGATCGACTCCGCCACACCCGCTCCCTGGCCCTCCCCGGACACAGTGAGCGTGTGGGCGCACCTCCGGCGGCGCACGCGCGCTCACTGGGCTCAATCTCGCGGCCGCCGTCGTATGACGGCGTTTTGCGTTGTCGAGCCACACTGTCGCCGTCAATTGCCGACCAGCGGTCGGCAAGCGGTTAAGATGGCTGGTGTATGTATAGCCATCATATATAATATGGATATATATAATAATATATATATATAATATATAATATATATATAATATATATATATAATATATATATAATAATATAATATATAAGGATCCCTTTACACATTCACATTTGCCTGAGGCTTTGAAATTGATCTGTCATAAAAAAAAACAGATCACCAATTCAGATTCAGTGGAGTAACCACGGAGTAATGCATCAATACCCATGATGTCTTTTATAGCCCTCATTTGAAGATTCAACTTTATTAAAAATAACAACAAATTAGAGTGACATGTAGCCAGGAGTCATATAGTGCTCCTTTAGCCTGGGGACATTTTATGTTTATTAATGTTGTGGAGGTTCCCCTCTAGTGCTGAAACTGCTGAACAGAATGGTCATGTGAGAGATATTGCTTATGGGACTTTTAGTGCTTCAGAGGAAATTTGCCATTGGATTCTGCAGAGGGAGGACTTCATTTCCCAGGATTCTGTGCTACAGGAAGAGCTCTTTGAAGGAATGATGCTTTGTGGGAGAACCTATTTAAGTGGGGGGAGGAGTCAGCTCCAGTCTCTTTGGATGGTGTGATCGACCAGGGGAGACCTGTGTGTTTTCCAGCAGGATTGTGGCCTGCCGCCTAAGACAAGTAATCCAGCAGGCTGACCTTACACAGTACCCCAGTGAGCTGCAGTGTTGCCTAGTTCCAGTGAGTGACCAGCGGAACCAGTGTACCAGCACCAGAGTTTATTCTGGATTCAGCGGCATCTGCAGAGTGAGTGGCGATCCGGAAAGAGAAATGCAGGGAGAGCAGTGGAAGCCAGTTTCCCCAAAGCAAAAAGCAGGTGGATACCATCAGTTCCAGTGTCATCAGCTCAACCTGAACAGCTGACTGCTCTGTGATCAACTGATCGGTGTGGTGAGCAGGCAGAAGCCTACCCCCTGAATATACTCAGTTGTTTCTATATCTCTTCTGTTAGTACTTTATTTGTTTTTATTCAAGCTTGCCTATTTGTGCCCTATCCCAGGGATCAGTGGTACCTAAATTTGGAATTAATTAAAGCCGGCAGAAGATTAGACTGAGCTGTAGCATCAGGATCCCTGTCTTTGCAGTGACCATTTCTCACTTCTCACTTAAACCAAATTAAATTCTTCAAAGGAACTCTCTGAACTAGAGCAGGAGAATTCAGTTAAACCATTGTTGTTGATTAATGACACTTGGGTTGTCATACAGTGAAATAGTGTAAAGCATAATAACCTTGGTTAAGGCCTATTGAGCAGTATTAATATATCTGAGGGTCATTCGCTTAAATTAATATAATAATACAGTGAGACCTTTACTCAATCTTTACGCATTGTATTCGTCTACATCTTATTTTTCACATCACCCTTTTTGACCATCAGATATCTTATTAAGCTCTACAGGAGGATTTAAAATATATACATATTTCCTTGATATTGTTATCAAATAGTTAATAATGAGTGGTGAATATATTTGTTCATTTATCTGTTCTTCATAAAAGTGTGTATCAGAATTGTCAATTTTATATTCTTTGTTTATCAAACAAGTTGTCTACTGTTGCTTTAAGAAACAAGATTAACTCTGGGAGCTATAGCAATAGCTTTTATAAGTAAATTCTTTGAAACTTAAATATTGCTGTGGTCTCTATTACTATTAAAGTGTCAAGACCTGATAATTTCCATCAAAAGGAGTGAACTCAGAGTGTCAGGGGCGGTGGAGGATGCTAGAAGTGGGAAGGACCAAGGTGGAACCGATTTCTCAAGCGACCCTCAAGGGGGCAGCGCTACATTTATATACAATAATCTACCCCATTTATATACAATGATCTAATTATTAAATTAAATACTAAATAAAATGTAAATAAATGTATATAAATATTGCATTTGATAATTACTGTATATACTCGAGTATAAGCTGACCCGAATATAAGCCGAGGCATCTAATTTTACCACAAAAAACTGGGAAAACGTATTGACTCGAGTATAAGCCTAGGGTGGGAAATGCCCACTCCATCCCCTGTATTCCACATATTGTGTCAGGAGTATACAACTCAGCATCATAGGTGGGGTATATTGCAGCCAGTAACACAGTATGCAGCCAGTACACAGGTATTGTGGCCATTACACAGATATTGTAGCTAGAACACAGGCATAGTAACCAGAACACAGGTACGATATAGCAAGAACACAGGCATTGTAGCCAGAACACAGTTTCGATATAGCAAGAACACAGGCATAGTAGCCAGAACACAGTTACGATATAGCAAGAACACAGGCATTGTAGCCAGAACACAGGTACGATATAGCAAGAACACAGGCATAGTAGCCAGAACACAGGTTCGATATAGCAAGAACACAGGCATTGTAGCCAGAACACAGGTACGATATAGCAAGAACACAGGTATTGTAGCCAGAACCATTACACAGACAATCTCCATTACATTACAGGGGACATTACATTACATTACATTACACTGACAATGGGCATTACTGGTACATTGCAGGGGACATTACATTACATTACATAACAATGACAATCGGCATTACTGGTACATTGCAGGGGACATTACATTAGATTACACTGACAATCGGCATTACTGGTACATTGCAGGGGACATTACCGTATCTCTTCTCTTCAGCCTGCATGTTCAGCTGCTCCGAGCCGCTCCAAGCCACGCTTCCGGCTCCGGACCAGCCCCCCGCCCACAGCACAGTGACAAGCCAATCACTGGCAGTCACTGTGCACTGCAGCCAACAAGCCTATGTATGTGCGCTGTTCATCGCACATACATAGAGCTTTCAGACCAGACGTTGACTCGAGTATAAGCCGAGGGGGGCATTTTTCAGCACAAAAAATGTGCTGAAAAAACTCGGCTTATACTCGAGTATATACGGTAAACAATATTTATGTACTATAGTCTATTTTTTTAATTAAATATTTTATTAAATAATTACAGAATATTTATGTTTTTAACATTGTATATAATTTCATCCGTGAAATATGTATCAAGCTCAGAAACATTAATTTAGTATTTAGTAATAAAGTCAATGACTTAACAGAGTAAAGCTGCTTTATTTGCTAATTCAACTGTTCAAAGGCATTTTACTGCTGTAAGCGTTTTAATGATATAAATATTAACATAGCAATTAAAGCAAGCTTAAAATTACATTATAGGAGCAGCCATTTGTCGCTGCATTCTATCATTCTACAGACGATAAGTAAGCCCAGAGGCTTAAGCATTGTTTGCAGAACTATTTTGTGTGGCTTGTGCCATCGATCAGCACTGTATTGTGGTCCTGATATGTGCAATAAACACTTACACTGTTAACTAGCCCGAAAAAGGGCAAAAGAACATTTATGATGTTCAATCCCTCAGCAGTTTAAGTCCAGAGGACGACAACCTTCCACCGTCCTATGGTAATAGTTTTCTTCATAAGAATAGCATTTCTTCCTAATCATTTTCCTAGATCAAAATAGTATCATACTCTCCATCATAAGTATGGCTGTGGATACTGCCAGTTCCAATTTAAAAAAAATGTACTATTTTTTTTTTAGTTCTGTTATTGATTTTACTATTATTGCCTCATCTTTTGGGACATTTCACAGTTTTATCACTCTTACCATAAATAATTCCTTTCTACAGTGCTTTCTTACATAGTTACATAGTTAGTCAGGTTGAAAAAAGACACAAGTCCATCTAGTTCAACCAGTAAAAAAAAAAAATAGAAACAATAAAAATTATATATAATTATACAATCCCATATACACAATCCTCCACCCACAGTTGATCCAGGAAGGCAAAAAACCCCAGCAAAGCATGATCCAATTTGCTATAGTGGGGGGGGGGGGGATTCCTTCCTGATCTCCCGAGAGGCAATCAGATGTTTCCTGGATCAACTTTACCTAACAATGTTAGTACCCAGTTATATTATTTACATTAAGGAAAGAATCCAGGCTTTTTTAAAAGCAATCGACTGTGCTGGCCAAAACCACTTCTGGAGGGAATCTATTCCACATCTTCACAGCTCTAACTGTGAAGAAACCTTTCCGTATTTGGAGAATAAATCTTTTTTCCTCTAGACGTAAAGAGTGCCCCCTTGTCCTCTGTGATGACCTTAAAGTGAGGTGCTTGAAAGCTGTTGTTTTGTCTATACTCAACTAATATCCCTTTGTCCTTGACCTGCTTATTCAACAGGTATGTAAGAACATGTTTCTGACCATTGTTTAGCTTGAAACTTCTTAGGCCAGGTGAAAGTAAATAACCAGGGCTCTTATGCGTTCTTTTTACTTTATCCAAACCTTACTCAATCTACAGTATATTGAACCACTATCCCTTCTTATAACCACATACATCCAATTACTCTCGTGTATTTTACTGGATACTTAACATGGTCAACTTTCACTTTGCCAAATGAAAGCTTTAGTAACATCTTAAAGTGATTGTAAAGGTTTGTTTTTTTCCCTATAAAAATAACAAACATGTTATACTGACCTCCTCAGTTGCAGTGGATTTGCCCGGATCCTCCTCTTCTTGGGTCCCTCTTCTGTGCTGCTGGCCCCTCCCACCTGTTCAGTCCCCCCACAGAAAGCAGCTTGCTATGGGGGCACCTGAGAGCTGAGTCACAGCTTCCTGTGTCCATTCAGACACGGAGCCCTGACCCAGCCCCGCCCCCCCTCTCTCCCCTAATTGGCTAGCTGACTTTGATTGACAGCAGCGGGAGCCAACGGCACTGCTGCTGCGTCTCAGCCAATCAGGAAGGAGAATATCGGATGACTGAGACACTCGTGGGCATTCCTGGACAGAGAGGCACATCAGGCAAGTGTTAGGGGGGCTGTGGTGGGTTACTGCGCACAGAAGGCTTTTTTGTCTTAATGCATAGAATGCATTAAGATAAAAAAAACCTTCCGCTTTTACAACCACTTTAAGCTAGAAGTATCAAATTATAATCAATTCACAGGATTTTGCCACACAATTGTGTCTGCCAGGAAAGGACTAGGTAAACAGAACCAACTGGTCTTTTTGATGGTAAGCGTGCTTTCTTGTAGGCTAGAAAACGTGCTTTATGCAAAGTAAGCCCCTTTGTAGCCATGGTAAAAATGTTGCTTATTGTCACCTTTTCACTAGGGATGAGCCGAACACCCTCCGGTTCAATTCGCACCAGAACATGCGAACAGGCAAAAAATTTGTGCGAACATTTGAACATCGTTAAAGTCTATGGGAGCTATGGGAACATGAAAAATCAAAAGTGCTCATTTTAAAGACTTATATGCAAATTATTGCCCTAAAAATTGTATGGGGGCCCAGGTCCTGACCTAGGGGACATGTATCAATGAAAAAAAAAAAATTTAAATCGATCATTTTTTCAGGAACAGTGATTTTAATAATGCTTAATGTGAAACATAAAAATAGAAATATTCCATTAAATAATGTGCCTGGGGGGTCCTCTTAGTCTGCCTGTAAAAGGGTGCATCTCTGTGATGTTTAGAACATTTGTAAACTAAAAAATGTCATTTAAAACCACTCACGGCTGTAATGTATTGCAGGCTCCCGGCAATATAGATAAAAATCACAGAAAAAATTTGCGTAGGGTCCCCCTCCCAGTCCATACCAGGCTCTTCAGGTCTGGTACAGATTTTAAGGGGTACCCCGTGCCAAAATGTAAAAAAAATTGATGTGGGGTCCCCCCTAAAATCCAAACCAGACTCTTATCCGAGCATGCAACCTGGCTGGCCAGGATAGGGGAGGACGGGCGAGTGCCCCCCTCCTGAACCGTACTACCAGGCTACATGCCCTCAACATGGGCAGTATGGGTGCTTTGGGGCAGGGGGGCTCTGTGCCCCCCACACCAAAGCACCTTGTCCCCATGTTGATGGGGACAAGAGCCTCTTCCCCACAAACCTGGGCTGTGGTTGCAGGGGTCTGTGGGCAGGGGGCTTATCGGAAACTGGAAGCCCTCTTTAATAAGGGAGCCCCCAGATTCCGGCCCCCCCATGTAAATTAGTATCAGGTACATCACACCCCTACTAACTCACCAAAAAGTGTCAAAAAAGAAATAAACCACAGGAAACAATTAGGGACAAGTCCTTTATTAAAAAAGAAAAAAAAAAAGTGTCCCTCGTTGTAATCCATCGTCAATCACGGCGCGCGACGAACCCGAAAAAAAAAGCCCCAACAGCTCCTCCTCCATGGGAGGGCTCCTGCCGACTGACTGCTTTTTGCTTTGACAGTTTATTTATATGGCAAGGCCACCCAGGGACGTAAGCGCGTGGGTCATCCCCTCTGATGTCACATGATGTCAGAAGAGGTGGGGTCGCTCACTTACATCGCCAGGTGGCCCCGCCCTGCCATATAAATAAACTGTCAGAGCAAAAAGTGTGCAGAAGGCGGGAGCCCTCCCAACGGGGAGGAGCTGTGTGCACCATCTGCGTGCAATGCATTATGGGGCGCTCCGCAGCGGCAAAGTCACTGCCAACGTCCAATAATATTCTAAATTTTTCGAACGCCCGATGTTCAAGTCAAACATACGTTCGACTCGAACCATGGGCCCATCCCTACTTTTCACACAGATATTCTAAAAGTGGGAATTGTAAAGAATTAATTGTAAATGAGGATGTACTATATGGACTAACCAAAGTTTGTTGCTGCATTGTGGAAATTATATGGACCCACCTATAATAAAATACCATCACAAATAATCCTTATCATTCAGTTTCCTTTATCAAGTTAGCACAACACATCTCAAACTTTTGCATTCTTCCATCAATGACTTTCTTGCTCTCTGTATTTGGTCTCATAACATCTTAGAGCTACAAAGAAAGTTGATGCTGGAGGACTTCCTTCTACTAAGAGTTGTGATCACCAGCCTACCACCACCCAATAGCTCCCTGACTTCAGGTCTCACTTTGATTGAAGCTTAAAGTGGTTGTAACCCTCTGATATCAGAGAGTGATTTCTGCATGCAGTCTTGTTCCTCTACTACCTGTATAAGTAATTTCTGACAGGTTGTGCTGACTCCAAGGGTGGGGATGGGGAAGGGGCTTCCAGAACACAGACTGTGACTGACATCATCAGCTGTCCATGTTTCCCTATGAGATTGTGTAGAAGGAGGTATGTCTATTCTCTCCACTCAGGCCTCAGATTTCACTCAGTTCTTCACTCTGAGCTATGCAGTTTGTGACATGACATCCTTGACCCTTGCTTCTGAAAGCTCAGAAAAGCTGTGTAAATGCTGGACTTGTAGAGAAGAGAGTGCTACAAATAAACAGGTAAAACTTATTTAGGAGGATTTGTTTCATCTCTGTGTATCAGCTGAGGCTAGCTCCTTCAATTGGTATATGTAAGGGTTTACAACTAGAGTTGAGTGAACCCGAACTGTAAAGTCCTGAATCCGAACCCGGACATTTGAGAAAAAGTCCTGGTTTGGGTATTTGTTCACGCCAGTTGAATAGCTGCAGGGTAGCTAATCAACAAGCGTTTCACTCGTTTGCTCTTAGAAGCCATCACAGCCATGCCTACTAATGGCATGGCTGTGATTGGCCAGTGCATCATGTGACCCAGCCTCTATATAAGCTGGAGTCACGTAGTGCTGCATGTCACATCATCTCATAATAGTGTAGGGAGAGGATGCTGCTGCTGCTGTGAGGGACAGATTAGCTTTAGAAAATCTGTTAAAAACAGCGATTTATTGGTGGGTGGGTGGGTGCTAGAGGAGATTTTTGTTTGCTAGAGTACATTTTTTTTGCTAAGCAAAGTGCCTCATATAAAACCTAAGCAATTTTTCTGTTTGTTAGGTGGGCGTTTGCAGCCATTTTTGCAAGTGCAGTGCACTTGCAACTGCTTGTGTGTCAGGGACACTACTTTGTGTTCTGTTAGTTCAGTTGGCAAAATTTTGGCATATTTAAATATTGCTTTTACATTGCAGTTAGACAAATTTTGAAAAAAAAAATTTTTTTTTGTGCAAAATATTACATTTGTGGCCAGCGGGGCATTTCTTGCACAAAATTAAAAAGTGCGTCTACATTGCTAGTTTAAAAAAAATATATATTCTAAATACTACATTTGCAGCCAGCGGTGCATTTCTTGCACAGAAATAAAAAGTGCGTCTACATTGCTGGTTTAAAAAAAAAATATTCTAAATACTACATTTGAGGCCAGCGGTACATTTCTTGCACAAAAATAAAAAGTGCGTCTACATTGCTGGTTTAAAAAAAAAAAAAAAAATTCTAAATACTACATTCGCAGCCAGCGGTGCATTTCTTGCACAAAAATAAAAAGCATGTCTACATTGCTGGTTTAAAAAAAAAATTCTAAATACTACATTTGCGACCAGCGGTGCATTTCTTGCACAAAAATAAAAAGTACGTCTACATTGCTGGTTTAAAAAAAATATTCTAAATACTACATTTGCGGCCAGTGGTGCATTTCTTGCACAAAATTAAAAAAAGTGCGTCTACATTGCTGGTTTTAAAAAAAAGAATAATAAATAGTGCTACATGGTACATTTGCACCTTGCTGTGCATTTCTTGCACAGAATTAAAAAGTGCGTAGACATTGCTGGTTTAAAAAAAAAAAAATAGTGCTACATAGTACATTTGCACCTTGCCGTGCATTTCTTGCACAGAATTAAAAAGTGTGTCGACATTGCTGGTTTAAAAAAAAAATAGTGCTACATAGTACATTTACACCTTGCTGTGCATTCCTTGCACAAAATTAAAAAGTGTGTCGACATTGCTGGTTTTAAAAAAAAGAATAATAAATAGTGCTACATAGTACATTTGCACCTTGCTGTGCATTTCTTGCACAAAATTAAAAAATGCGTCAACATTGCTGGTTTAAAAAAAAAAAATAGTGCTACATAGTACATTTGCATCTTGCTGTGCATTTCATGCAAAAAAATTAAAAAGTGCGTCTACATTGCTGGTTTAAAAAAAAAAGAAATAGTGCTAAATAGTACATTTGCACCTTGCTGTGCATTTCTTGCACAAAATTAAAAAGTGCGTCTACATTGCCGGTTTAAAAAATAATATAAATTTGTGCTAAATAGTACATTTGCGTCCAGAATGAGGAGAGTGTCAAATAAGGGACATGGTCGTGGTGCTGCTGGTGTTGGTGAAGCTCCTGTTGCAAGGAGAGGATGTGGTTGATCTGTGCCAGCTACACGCACAAGTGAAACACCTTCCTCAGGTGCGAGTAGCTGACAGAACCTTCAATGTTATTTGGTAGGCCTGAATGCTGCTCAACGAATGGTGAGGCCAGAACAAGTACAGGCGATAGTAGATTGGGTGGCTGACAATGCCTCCAGTTTCTTCACATTGTCTCCCACCCAGTCCCTTGCTGAAAGCTCAGAGTTGGCACCTGAACCCCATGGCCATCTGTCTTTCACCTCAGCCCCTTGTAAATCAGCCAAGCAGTCTGAGCCCCAAGTCATGCAGCAGTCTCTTCTACTTTTTGATGACTCTGCTGGTGTGCTTTCCGTGGGCCATCCACATAGCCCTGCCCCAGAAGTGGAAGACATTGAGTGCACCAATGCCCAACCTCTTCTGTTTCAGGATGAGGACATGGAAACACCACCACAGAACATCTCTGATGATGAGGAAACACAGGTGCAAACTGCTGCAGCTTTCTACAGTGTGCAGACTGACAAGGAGGGCAGTGGTGAAGAGTGGGTGGAAGATGATGTGGAGGATGATGAGGTCCTAGACCCCACATGGAATGAATGTCATGCGAGTGACGTGTGCAGTTTGGAGGAAGAGGTGGTGGTCGCACAGAGGCAATAGCACAGCAAAAGAGGAAGCAGGTTGCAAAAGCGGAGCGACCGTCCCCTAGACAGTACGCCTGCTACTACCCACCGCACCCAGGGACCTAGCACACCAAAGGCAGCTCAAAGGAGTTCCCTGGTGTGGCAGATCTTCAGACAATGTGCTGACGACAAGACACGAGTGGTTTGCATGCTGTGCAATCAGAGCCTGAAGCGAGGCATAAACCTGAGCACAACCTGCATGACCAGGCATCTACATGCAAAGCATGAGCTGCAGTGGAATAAGTGCCTCAAAATCCAAGAACGGTCTCGGGCTCCTCCTGTTTCCTCTTCTGCTGCTGCCTCGGCCTCTTCCTCCACCTCTACAGTGCCAGTGTCACCTGCCACCCAGCAAACAGACCATGTGACAGCAACACCACCATGTCCGCCACCGTCCCCAAGCATTTCCACACCATGGTCCCATGGAAGCTTACAGCTGTCCATCTCCCAAACACTGGAGAGAAAGAGGAAGTACCCCCCTACCCACTCGCAATCCCTGGCCCTGAATGCCAGCATTTCAAAATTCCTGGTCTTTGAAATGCTGTCATTCCGTCTGGTGGACATGGACAGTTTTAAAAACCTGATGGCGGTGGCTGTCCCACAGTACGTGGTTCCCAGCCGCCACTACTTTTCCAGGCGAGCCATCCCTTCCCTGCACAAACAAGTCGGGGACAAGATCAAGTGTGCACAAGGTCCACATAACCACTGATACATGGACCAGTAAGCATGGGCAGGGACACTATATCTCGCTAACTGCACACTGGGCAAATGTAGTAGCGGGTGGGCCTGAGGCGGATAGCAGTTTGGTGCATGTCCTTCTGCCACCCAGGATTGCAGGGCATTTCTCTTTGCCTCCTGTTGCCTCCTCCTCCTACTCCGCTTCGTCGTCCTCTATCACCTCCTCATCCGCTCAGTGTAACACCTTCACCACTAACTTCAGCACATCCAGGGGGAAATGACAGCAGGCTGTTTTAAAACTGATATGTTTGGGGGATAAATCCCACACTGCGCAGGAGCTGTGGATGGGCATTGAACAACATACCGATGAGTGGTTGTTGCCACTGAGCCTCAAGCCCCGCCTGGTGGTGTGCGATAATAGGCGAAATCTTGTAGCAGCTCTGGGCCTAGCCGGTTTGACACACATCCCTTGCCTGGCACATGTGCTGAATTTGGTGGTGCAGAAATTTCTAAAAAACTACCCGGATATGTCAGAGCTGCTGCAGAAGTGCGGGCCGCCGTGCGCGCTTTTGGCGTTCTCACCCTGCTGCTGCTCGCTTGTCTGTGCTGCAGCAGAACTTCGGCCTTCCCGCTCACCGCCTCCTATGCGACATACCCACAAGGTGGAACTCCACCTTGCACATGCTGGAGAGACTGTGCGAGCAGCAGCAGGCAATAGTGGAGTTTCAGCTGCAGCACGCACGGGTCAGTCACTCTGCGGAATAGCACCACTTCACCACCAACGAGTGGGCCTCCATGGGAGACCTGTGTACCATATTGCGGTGGTTTGAGTACTCCACCAACATGGCCAGTGCCGATGACGCTGTTCTCAGCGTTACTATCCCACTTCTATGTCTTCTTGAAAAAACACTTTGGGCGATGATGGAAGAGGATGTGGCACAGGAGGAAGAGGAGGAGGAAGAGGGGTCATTTCCACGGTTATCAGGCCAGTCATTCACAAGTGGCTCGGAGGGTGGGTTCCTGCACCAGCATAGGCAGATAAAAACATTTCAAGCCAGGGCACAGTTCTGGAGGATGAGGAGGACGAGGATGATGATGAGGAGGAGGAACCGTGTTCACAGCAGGGTGGCACCCAACGCAGCTTGTGGGCATCACTGGATCGTGGCTGGGGGGATACAGAGGACACAGATGATACACCTCCCACAGAGGACAGCTTGTCTTTGCCTCTGGGCACATAAGTGACTACATGCTGCAGTGCCTGCACAATGACAGCCGAGTTTCCCACATTGTAACTTGTGGCCATCCTGCTGGATCCACGTTACAAGGACAACGTGCCATCCTTAATTCCCTCACTGGAGCGTGATCGGAAGATGCGCGACTACAAGCGCACGCTGGTAGACGTGCTGCTGAGGGCATTCCCAAATGACACCAGGTGCTCAGTTGAAGCACAAGGCGAAGGCAGAGGAGGAGGAGGAAGAGGTCGCCAATGCAGCTGTGGCACCGCCAGCACCTCAGAAGACAGGGTTTGCATGGCCAAAATGTGGTAAAGCTTTGTCAGCAGCATGCCACAACAAACAGTACCACCAGCTGATAGGCAACGTCTTAGCAGGAGGCAGCATTTCAGCAACATGGTGGAACAGTATGTGTGCACAAGCCTACACGTACTGACTGATGGGTCTGCCCCATTCAACTTCTGGGTCTCCAAATTGGGCACATGGGCTGAGCTTGCCCTTTATGCCTTGGAGGTGCTGGCCTGCCCTGCAGCCAGTGTATTGTCTGAAAGTTTGTTTAGCACGGCTGGGGGCGTTATCACAGACAAGCGCAGCCGCCTGTCCACAGCCAACGTGGACAAGCTAACGTTTATTAAAATGAACCAGGCATGGATCCCACAAGACTTGTCTGTACCTTGTGCAGAATAGACATTTATACCGGCCTCACACAGCCATTGGTGTACTTAAGTAAACTTATTCTTTTTTTTTTATATATAGAACATAAGTCTTTATTGGAATTTGTCACAGGAGAAACATGAAAAATAAACCATGGTACATTTTATATGGAAAAAATGAACCCGTGCTAGAACATCTCTGGGTTTGTCTGCAGATAGTGATCTTTTTTTTTTTTTTTTTAATATGTCTCAATATTTTGGGGGCTACCCCAATTAGAAAAAAAAAACAAACAAACAAAAAACAGTGTTGGCTACCTCCTCCACCGTCACTTCCACCTACAACGCCACGGTCACCACCTCCTCAACCTCCTACTCCACATCCACCTCCTCCTCCATTTTTTATTTTTTTATGTGATTTTAAGTTATTTCCCTATCCACATTTGTTTGCAGGGCGCTTGTCCTACTCTTACCCCTATTTTGCTTCCTTTTGCAGCCCTCTAGCCCTTTTCAGGACTTTTTTAGAGCCATTTTAGTGCCCAAAAGTAGAACCTGAACATCCAGGTGTCCGCTCAACTCTATTTGCAATCCTTTCCTGACCCCACGTGTTCCTGTACTCCACCCACCGGGACTCACCTCTATGAGGGGGTAAATTTCACCAACGTTTATCTCAACTCGCCTGTGGACCTACAAGTCCAA
>BLSH010016775.1:173813-190366 GCA_018402905.1 Glandirana rugosa | reverse complement strand
GGGAGAGCCTGGATATCCCCCCCCCCCCCCCCACATAATAGAAATTCTGGTGGGATAGTAGCAATTTAATGAAAAAAATACTTTTATCACTTTTTACCAAACAGGTTTTTTTCTTCCTCTAAGTTCTTTCCAGGATTCTAAAATACATTATATTGTCAAAAGTATTGGGACACCTGCCTTTACACACACATGAACTTTAATGGCATCCCAGTCTTAGTCCCTAGGGTTTAATATTGAGCTGGCCCACCCTTTGCAGCTATAACAGTTTCAACTCTTCTGGGAAGGCTGTCCACAAGGTTTAGGAGTGTCTATGGAAATGTTTAACCATTCTTCCAGAAGCACATTTGTAAACCCAGACACGGATGTTGGATGAGTAGCCCTGGCTCGCAGCAATCTCCACTCTAATTCATCCCAAAGGGTAGAGGTCAGTACTCTGTGCAGGCCAGTAAAGTTCCTCCACCTTAAACTCACTCATCCATGTCTTTATGGACTTTGCTTCATGCACTGGTCCAAATCAGGGACCTGAAAAGAGGAGGATCTGGGCTGCTATGTGTAAACCATTTCACAGAGCAGGTAAGTATGACATGTTTTTTATTTTTAAAGAAAAAAAAAACAAGACTTTAGTATCACTTTAAGCTAGCTTCATCATCCACAGCCTAATTAACTACTCATGTTGCCCAGTGCATCTGTCTATAGTTTGTAGCTGCAGACACATGGGCAAAGGCCAGCCATAGACAACAGGGAGATTTCAGTTTTCGGTAGAGCTGGGCTATAAAGGAAAGACAAGAATATTCACTTGTATATAACAAGCCAGTATAATGTGATATTTTTTATGAAGTATGGAAGAAGTCTACCACATTGTCAGGGCATCTGCTAAAATTTACCATAATTATATTCAGCTGTAACACGCGATACTTTTCCCACTCCGTACCAGCTTACAAACAGAATACAGAATTTCCATTCATTCTAATTGCAGCTTCAGTGCAGTTTATCACAATGAAGTTTAACATCCTTTACCACAGAGGAAAAAATTCCTGATATTTCTGCCATTGGTTTCTATAGTAGATGCAATTGTTAAGCTGTACATTCCATATTGACTTGCTCATTACTTATGGTTGCCATTATGGAGATAAGAACAAAAAAGCGCTAAGGTAACAATGTCAGTGTACAAGATCTAATAATGCAGGCCATTGAAAAATCCAGGACTGTGAATAGAGACAATATCTTTTGTGAGGCTCAGTGTAACATTAAATCCATAAAAATGAAGAAAGCATCATAAGGGACACTTCACATGAAATTGTGCTGAACAGAAAAAAATGAACTAAACTTAGGCTTTCACAATTTTAATACCGGGCACTTTCGCCCCCTTCCTGCCCAGGCCAATTTTCAACTTTCAGTGCTATCGCACTTTGAATGTCCTCAAATCAAATTATCATTTTTTGAGACAGATAGAGCTTTCTTTTGGTGGTATTTGATTATCACTGGGTTTTTGTTTTTTGCTAAACAAATGAAAAAAGACCAACATTTTGAAAAAAGAAAAGGTTTTCTTGGTTTCTGTTATAACATTTGCAAATAAGTAATTTTTCTACTTCACTGATGTGCGCTGATGAGGCTGCACTGATGGGCACTGATGAGGCTGCACTGATGGGCACTGATGAGGCTGCACTGATGAGGCGGCACTGATGGGCACTGATGAGGAGGCACTGATAAAGCTGCACTGATAGGCGGCACTGTTGGGCAGTGATGGGCACTGGTGGGGCTGCACTGATAATCAGTGCCCTGATTATCAGTGTAAACAATGTGCTGACAGGCTTGCCAATTAACGGCTCTCCTTTCCTCCCACAAACACAGATGGGAGAAAAGGACTGCCGATAATCGGCAAGTCTGTTTACCTGTGATCAGCTATCATTCAACACAACTGATCACATGGTAAAGGGCTGCTGTGATTGGCCCTTAACCGCAATCTGTGATCAACTGTGTCCTGAGGACACAGTGGTCACAGAGCGTACTGGATGTGCACCCAAGGGGGCACAAGGCAGGCTGGGTTCTGAGAGAACGTCCATGGACCTCTTCCCAGAACTAGATGAACACGCTGTAGCCGTCCTTTGGCTATAGCACGGTTGAGAATTAGTTAAAGTGTACAATGCATAGAGTAGGGAATCACTAGAACCCCTAATGTGTTTAATGTTATCCGGGGCTCTTTTATAGAGATATCCCTTCACTTACTGTTCAGATGACATTTCCAGAGAGAAAAAAAGGGAAAATTTGCAACAGGGACTCAAGAAAAAAATTAAAAAAAAAACAGTAGATTAGGGGATTGCTAGATTTTTACTGTTGCTTGTGTCCCTGTTGCTAATTCTTCCAAACTTCCAGTCTGGTGAAACATTGTCACTGTGACAGCTATAAAAAAAATTGATTTCTCATAATTCACACAAAGGTAATTCATATCATGCTTATCATTCAATCCTAAGAGAAAATAGTCATAAGAACGTTCAATCATAAGAGTTAACAAACCAATAGCAAAAATAGCCTAACATTATAGACTAAGGACATTCAACCAGCAGGAAGAATACTATAATGGAGACCTCTGCTCTGTGTACACAGTTAATTGAGATTCCTGTGCAAACAATTGAATGAATGAGTGTTCGGCCAAGCGAATCTCCAGCTGCAGTGAAACATTTAGCAGCAGAATCATTACTACATATAGATGTGACAACTTCCTGCTCAGCGTGCAATATTCCCAATGGAAAAGGTTATAGAGTAAGTTGAGACTTGAGACTGGAGACACCATCGATCAAAGTATATATCACCAGCACACCATAGATAGTCAAAATTAATGCTCAAACATTTATTTGAGAAAGTTACATCATAGAGGAAAGGTACAACAGTTCAGGGCCACGCAGGGACCCCTTTGATGATTATCACCTGCCTGAAGAAGGGGTCCTAATTGACCTCGGAATGTAGCACCTTACTGCTGTGTGGTTGTTAGGGAGCCCAGAACAGGGGTTCTTATCCTTTCATACTCTATTCAATTAAAAAAAAAAAAGGTTTTAGCTGGGCATACACCTTTGGATAATTTGTGATAAATATTTGGAACCCTGCTGTATTGTCTCCCTTTATATTGTAAAGCACTGTATAATAATAATAATAATAATAATAATAATAAATGACTTAAAAGGGATACAAGGTTTACTAATGCTAAGTATAATTTCTGTTTTATATGATTGTGGCTGTACTATGAGCAAACTACTTTCCATCTACTAAACCTGAAGGTGAAATGTGACGTTTGACAAAGATCTGTTTTGTTTTAATCCAGGCAATGCCATATTTTTGCAAAAAAGGCTGTTCTCTTCACACTTTTTTGCTGAAACAAATTTCCATGAAAATAAAACGAGCCCAATAGTGCTGAAATATGGAAAATGCTGCTAATATTCACATTTGAGAAGCTACAGTTATTAGAAGTGACCTACTTAAACTGCTTCTCCAAAATGGGCTGAAAGATAAGGGAGCATAACTGCAGCCATGCTTGTCAGGCAGAAGCCAGTCCCTGTTAATCATATGGCTCACCTTGTCCTTATCTATCTGTGCAGTCAGGAGAGACTGAGAAAAAGGGATCGCCTTGCAGTTTTGCTTCTCCTTTTATTCTGAGCAGTTCCAAAGTGAAGATCTGCATGGGGAAAGTAAAGATTTATGCTCTAGCTTCATTTCCAGAGGTCAGAAGAAGACCAGAAATGCCATGATTTATTTTTTTGGCAACTGATGCAGTGATTTCCTTCCCTGTACAATTCATACAGGTCCATAAAAGACACACAGAGACAATAACAATGATGCAATTAACATCAAAGATGGAATTTCTTGATTTGAAGGGCAAAACAGAACTTAAGAACTGAAAGAAACCCTTAATATTTTGTTATATAAATGAGAGTGAAAGAGTTGAATCATCATTTTCCGAATAAACATGAGCTCCGGTAAAGTTAAGGGTCATAGACAGTGCAATCCTTTAAGAAGATAGATGTATAGAGTGGGTTTAAAAGAAGAAGCAGGCTTGACATCTTAGTCCATCAGTTTGGCGAGAGTCTGACATCAGCACAAGGTGCTCTTGGGTATGTTGATCCTTCACCGATGCATTATTTTCCATTTCCTTCTGTCTCCCATTAATTTGTGCTGTACTCAGTACGCATTTCTAAAAATGCATCTATGATCCAACATAATATTTAATATATATTATTTTAGGGGTTCCTCTGGGGTAAAAAGGTGGAGATAGGCTGATCTACAGTAGGCTATCTTGTATCCAGTAAGCTTTATATGGGTATACCCATATAAAGCTTACTGGTTGAGAATGGATGACCTACAGCCTCCCTTGCTTATTCCCACAAAACAAATGACACCTTCTACATTTTGACACATTCTTTTTTTATTAACCTTCCATAAGATTGGAGGACCTGAGGAAGAACAAAGGTATGCCATGCCAGTAGCCCAGATAAAGCCATGTTCGAAATTTCCCATCATTGGAAATAAATAATATATTCTAAAATGGCTCTATAGCAAGTTTCCTGGTAACTTTGTAAAAAGTGAAAGCCCTTATGTCCCAAATTCTTATTATATTGTCACTATAATTATCTAGTAGATTTTGGAATGAACGTTTGAACAAACATTCATATAAACATTTATACAAAAATGTTCTTTCGATGACTTGATTCATGTCGTTTGAAAGTACTTAAAAACGTTGGTTGCTTTTAACATTTGATTTTGGTTATAATTGACTTTACTGAATGAAAACCACATTAATTGTTGGAAGTGAAAAAAGTCAGAGCAATAACTCTCTTCTGTCCCTTAGAAAAGCTTCCCTATTATAGACACTCAAAGGTCTTGAGACTACTGCTGGGTTGCTTAAGCTGTCGAGATGACCTAAAAGCTTCAGGCTTCAGATCTTGCAAATCTGGAGTTCTGACTTCACACTGACTGTCTAATCTGTATTCATTTTTTCTTCTGATTCAGAAAGAAAGTATTGTAACTAGATGAAGTTAGAAAAATTTAATTTTCAGAATATTTATCTCAAAACAGGTCTAATAACAACCAAGGGAAATCCTGTCTGAAATTTAAGAACATATGGCTGCAAGAAAGAGGAATCTGAAAGTTAGACTTTGGAAAATTATAGTCAACTGTAGAGGTATCTTACTGCTGAGCATTTTGGCTATCATACCCCCTGAAATGGTGTACTGCATGTTTTACTTCCACTGTCACTCCACTAAAAGAAAAATGAATAAGTAAATCAAAAACCTGCATTTATAGAACACTAAACCTACAGCTGAGAGAAAGGAAAAAAAGAATAATCATAAAGCATGGCTCAGTTTGATATTACGATTTGGTATCAACACCTTTCATACCCTATGCATGCCAATCTTGCACACACACGGGCTCCTGTTAAACCCTCTGCAATGGTGTCCTGCACATATTGCCCATCACCATACTCTCCTCTACAACTTAGCTACTGTCATACTCTCTCCAGGTCTGTCATCATATCCTTTCCACTGTCATACCCTTCCAAATCTTATTCTACACATACTGGTCAATGCAATGCTATTGGCACTCCTTTCCTACACACTGGCTGTAATCATATCATTTGCATTCCTCCCCTGCACATACTGACAACCATCATTCCCTCTGCACTCTTCTCCTGCAAGTATTGCCCACCACCATTCCCTCTGCACTTTTCTTCTGCACATACTGCCCCACCATCATTCCCTCTACATTCCTCTCCTGCACACACTTCACACCATCATTCCCTCTGCACTCCACTTTCACATACATAATTCCCTTTGCATTGGTCCCCTGTACAGAATGCCCAATGTCATAACCACTGCACTTCTGTCCTGCATATTGTGCCCACTGTCTTTCCTTCTGTACTACTTTCTGCACATACTGCCTACCACCATTCCCTTTGCACTTCTCTCCTGTGCATACTGCCCACCATTATACCCTCTGAACTGCAAATCTGCGCACACTTGCCACCACTATCCCATCTGCATTACTGTCCTATACATAATGCTCACAGTCATACCCTCTGCACTCCTCACATGCGCATATAATTTATTCTGCAAATATCTGCTGCATGTACTGCTTACCACCATTCCCTCTGCTTCCTGTCCTGCATGTACTGCCCACTGTCATACCCACTGCACTCCACACATGCACATACTTCCCACCATCATTCCCTCTTAAATCTTCTCCTATATATAATTCCTTTAGGCAGGTGCAGTCCTCTTTCTTCACTGTAGGTGGAGCTTGACCTGAGCGGTACCACAGCCTGGAGAGGAAGTCAGGAGAAACCTGTTTTTTCTATTGTTTCCCTGAAGGATGCAGTCGCGCGTGAACAAGAAAAGGCAGATGCTGAGGTGAAGTGAAAAATGAACCTGTGTACATCAAGCCCTGGAACCTTCACCCTTGTCAGCCCTGCAAACCTTGCTGACAAAGCTAGCTCAGGATGTGGCCTCTTTAAAACAGGAGTTAACCTTCTCTAAAAAGAACCCCCCCCCCCCCAACCTCACAGGGACGAAAACCCATTGTGCTTAAACGCTGAAGAGGACCAGAAATGCTGGCGGTGTGGCCAATACATATATCCAAGAACTGTGGATGGTCTGGATTCAAAAATCCCTCCAGGCCATCATTAAACTAGTGGCTCCTGTGGCCAAGGGACAGGCAATTCAAAGTCCCTTCAAGCCAGAGGACATGGTCACACCAATGCCTTAGTCAATGGACAAGAAGTCCCATGCCTGACTGATACTGGGTCAGAGGTCACTGTCATGAAGTATGATTTCTATGTGCAGTGATTTGAAGCATGGGAACACCTGGGCCCCTGCTGGCTGTCCCTCAGATCCACCAATAATCTACCTATCCTGGTCGAAGGTATCACCTGGGAGAGGATTCAAACTGAGGACCATGTGGTGGAGAGGGTAGGAGCAGTGGTGGCCCATGGCCCACTTAACCCAGCAGTGCCCGTTGTGTTGGGCATGAATGTTTTGAAAGACCTGGACTTGCCCCACCTATTGGCTAAATATGAACATTCTGGCAGGCAGGCCTGGGGCTATGGCCTGTGAGTGGTGGGGTTCAGAGTGCTCCAGGCCTATGAGGCCTAGCATGGGGCACCCAAGAAACAACCAGAGTAAGTAGGGGTGGTCCATACAACCCCCAAACAAGAATTACTCTTGGCATTCCTGCATTAGGTGGTCTGGTCACTCTCTTTTGGGGCCCACAAGAAGCTTCAGGGGGCTTATGTTATACTGAAATTACAGCAGGGGAGTAGCTGGTGGGCTATATCTTATCCAAGGTCCATCAGAGAAGAGTGAGGGTCTGTGAAGCTTGTGTCAACCACACCCTGTTTGGATGCTGCAGACCCTAGAACTGAGTCACCGGAATAGATGGCACCAGCACATGGGTGCCGTAGTATGGGCCTATAACAACACCGTTAAATTATCTACCAGTCGCACGCCCTTCTTCCTAATGTTTTGGTGACATGGCTGATTGCCAGTGTACCCTGGAACACCTTCTGTCTGGACTCCCAGTTATTGGGTGCAGGAACATTGTGAGTGGATGCAAAGGACCAAGCAGCTAGTACAGTATAAACACCAAAAAAATGGCACTGGACTCTGTCCTGGAGGAGCTATTGTTGTGACCGGGGAACTGGATGCTGGTGAAAAATACCAAAAGCACCAGGAGAAGTAAGTTGGCGTCCAGGTGGGAACATATCCCATACAGGGTAACGGGGCAGCCTTTTCCACCTATCCCTGTCTACGACTTGGTCTCTAAGGGGCCCGACCCTGTGAAAAGACGACTCCACTGAAACATACTGAGACCCTGTGTGCTAAGTGGTGACTGTTCCAAAAAGCTTGCCAATGATCAGGAGTCATTTAACCCCATGGATCTCCCACTGATGCATGAAGCCCCAGCTGAATGGTTTCTGCCTCCCCTCGTGCTCGAGCCTCCGGCCTTCAGCAACTGATGGCTCTGGTGCTTGGAGTCCAGGAGACTTGGCAACCCCATCCAGGACAACGGACTGTACTGATATGTCTGAGAATGTTACCTTCGGCCCAGTTGAAGGGCAAGAGGAGGACATGTGTGACCCCTTGCCAACTGAGTCACTGCTTGAAAATGAACTCTTGTCAAGTGACTCAGCTGAAAGCCAAGAGAATTGTCACTCCTTGTGATCTAACTGTGGGTAACTTCCTGCAAGATCTTCAGACTATGTTGTTTAGAACGTTTTTTATTGTTCTGATTTAACCTTGCCCTTGTTGCACTTTTATTACTGTTGATGTTCTTACTGTACTGTGATGCTGAGGACATCTTCTGTCAAAGAGGGGGGGAGTGTAGACAGGTGCAGTCTGCTTTCTCCACTGTAGGTGGTGGTCGACCTGAACGGAATCACAGCCTAGATAGAAAGTCAGAAGAAACCTGGTTTCTCTATGGTTTCCTGATCCCTGAAAGCAGTGTTCCAATTAGCTACGCTGCATAGAGGTGACCTCTGGCAGCCATCTTGGGTCAGCAGAGGCTTTAGAAGTTCCTGCCTCCAGGTTTTGGCTTGCTTTTGTGTAGTCTATCTAGGAACTTGCACCACCACTTGCACTACCTATGAGTTTTGTTACAATAACTTCTTCAGGAAGCAGTTGCTTCCTTAAGACATCATTGTGATGAAATGTGTACAGGCAGACCTTCCGGCATGTCACTTCCATCCATGTAACTTCCAGTAATTGGAACGCACGCTGGCTCCTGGTTATGGCAGAGCGGCTTTGCGAGTTCCTAGATAGACTTGCAGGCTGTATTAGTGCCAATTAGGCACTATTCATGTAAGAGGCCGTCCATTTGTTGTTAATGCTTTACCTCATTCTTATTAAATTTGCTACACTATGAGAACCTTTCTTTTTCTGGGCATTTCTAATACACATGAGAGATAATTGGAAGAGAAGCTTATGTCAACTAAAGTCGGTTTCCCTGATTATGCAAGGAGTGGAATTAAGCACACTTTTGATTAAGTGGTCACTGGTGGTTTGGTGAATGTTTAGCACATACATTGACCACTGGGTGTTACATCATGGTGTGGAAAGGAAGACTCAGATTGGATGTTTTCTATGGACTTTATTTGCTTTCTTGATACTTTCTTTTGGCTGCTTTTTTGTACTAGATAAAAAGCACTTGATATAATATAGATTTTTAATCACCATTGTTCACAGCTTTTGCACATGTTGATTTGCATCCCATAATTGATGTCTTGATAGTGTATAGGTTTATGTAGTGTATTTTTATAATTTTTATTTTTATTTAAGCACATGATTTAGTTTCCATACAGGTAGTTTGTTTTGGTGCAATAAAATTGGTAATCACTAGCGCCTCCTACGCCATCAACATGCTTCCCACTATCATTCCTTCTGCACTTCTCATCTGCACATACTACCCACCATTATCCCTTCTGCACTCCTCTTGTTTACTAACGGTTCTTCACTATACCCTTTGCGCTCCTCTCTTGCATGTACTGCACACTGTTAATCCCTCTGTACTCCTATCCTGCATATACTGTCCACTGCCATACCCTTTGTACCCCTTTCCTGCACAAATTGCCCATTGCCATACCCTTTACACTCTTCTCCTGCACATACCACTTTTTTACTTTGTAAAATATATCCTTGCCCATTCTGAAATAGGCACAGTTTTGCTAGTTCAATTACAAATTGCCAAATGTTGAAGTTATAGATGTTTTTTTCATGAAAGTGAAGTTTTCATTTATGTCAAGAGCTTTTATCTGGCACTGTGTGATCATGCTGGTTTCCCATTAGCAGTTTTCATTGTTCTAGTTTAGTATGTCAGTAAGGAAAAATACAGAGCATCACAGCTAGAATATCAAAAAATCTGATGGAGGTGAAGCTCCAGGCACATCGCACAAGTGCAGCTGATAGATCATGTCTGTCATACTCCACAGTCCATCATTCATTCCTGTCCACTTCTGGTTTGATGCTCTAAAGTTTAACTAACAGTCTCACCTCCAACAGCACAGAACACAACAGAGGTGAGTGAGAAGTAGATACAAAAGGAGAAAGACTCTGTATATCGGGCAATTATTGCTTTGCGTGGGCAGCCAGGATAAAAAAAGAAAAAAAAAAAATCACAGCACACAGTAATATCTCACATATCAGGTGTAAAACAAGTCCAGTGATATTTATCTAAAAATAACACCTAGTGAGAAATGTCTGTATGTCACAGTTTGAGATGAAAAATGAGTAAGAGTACATCTGCGGCAGATTGTATCATAATAATGTATTTGCAGAGGTGTAACTAAAGCTGCAGAACTATTTACCCATACCTCCCAAAGCTAGGCTAATAGACCTTTTAGTTTTGAATGGACATGTGCAGGTTGAATCTCCTGTTGGCTAATTATATGCTTTTAGAGATTCCGTTGTAGTTTGTGTCCTTTCCTCCTTCATTAATAAGGAAATAGCAAAAGTGTCACTCTCTTTACATGGATTGCCCAATTATTATTTTTTTTACATTAAGGAAATTCTCTCAGGAGAGTAGGAAGCCACCACTAGGCTTTGATAAAGTGGACCTTGCACTAAAAGGTCCACTTAATGCTTTTGGAACCCATGTAAAAAATGGCTTGTGATAGCTGTAAAAAATGCTCCAGTGGAGAAAAGTATCTAAACCATTCACCAGGCTCTATGGTGAGATTCTGGGAAAGCCGAATCTAACAGATCTTGTTAGAAGGCCTTAACAATGGGAAAGAAGGAGAAAGAGGAAAGAAGAATGGAAGAATGGGAAAGCTGCTATGGGCATGGTGTCCCCTGTGGGAAGAGAAGGGAAGGGAAGAGAATCTGGGCTTATGAATCCCCTATATGACATCAACCTGTATTCTCCTTTGTAATATCTCTTAACCTAATAACATTCCTGGACTCACCTATTCTCTTTATATTATACTTTACTCTTAATAATATCCTTGGAGTTTCTCCTCTCAATCCTTTGCACCATCCAACTATTAATAATTCCTCAAATGCTTTGGCAAAGCTAAAATGTATTTGGTTTCATCAGTAAAGCTCATTTGAATTTGAGAGCAAGAAGAAGAATGTATAACATTGTTTTACAGGAAAGTTAAAGATTCAGGCTGATGTGAGCCCTTCATGCCATAAGGCTCCTTTCACATGAACGCTATTTGGATCAATCAGCAGGAAATCTGTGAACAGATCCCCTGCTGATTCAATGCAAAATGGGATGGTTGTGAGACATCATGCCCATTCACTTTTTATCTAGATATTCATACAGGAGCTTTCTGGGCCCATGTTGAATTTATGGGCTGCATCCATTTATATTAGACTACCTCTGATTTGTCACACTTAGGTTTGAAAAAATGGAAAAGGACCTATTTAATTTTTTTCCTCACCTGCAAGGACTTAAAGGTAACTGTATGTAAATGGACACATGTCCATATGCCTTGCCCATAGACCAGTGTTGCCAACCTACCAGAAATTTACTGACACAATGCCCAAAACTTACTGGCACAGCCATGGGCGTCCGCAGGTAGGGGCAAGGGAATCAGGGATCGGATCGGGGGTTCCCCACTAGGTCCTTATCCTCTTGAGCCATGTATGCAGTTTCTGACAGTCTCTTGGACCATGTATGCAGTCTCTGATTGTCTCTTGTGCCATGTCCACAGCCTCTGACTGTCTCCTGTACTATGTCTGCAGTCTCTGACCATCTTCTGTACCATGTCTGCAGTCTCTGACCATCTCCTGTACCATGTCTGCAGTCTCTGACCATCTCCTGTACCATGTCTGCAGTCTCTGACCATCTCCTGTACCATTGTCCGCAGTCTCTGACCATCTCCTGTACTATGTCTGCAGTCTCTGATCATCTCTTGTACTATGTCTGCAGTCTCTGACCACCTCTTGTACTAGGTATGCAGTCTCTGACCATGATAATGTGATAATGACATTGTCGAAAAGGGGCAGAGCATGGGTGACCTTAAAATGATGCACCCCCCTGAAAAAAGTTCTGCGGACGCCCATGGGCACAGCCAAGTTTTTACTGGTATTTCCAAAAGTTAGACAATTAAATTTTAAGCGCAAATTTCAGTATTTAGGCTACAAACAAGTACAATAGGCAATTAACAATATGATTTAAGGTAGCTATTAAGGAAAAAAACATATTTCTTATTTTATTTTCGATATAGTAAGTAAGTAGGTCAGGGACAGGACTCAGAAGGGCAAGAAAGTATAATGGCGGCACACACACATGAAAATGACTCTCACACTGACAGCAGTGTGCAGCAGCACAGATGATGATGATGCCTCACCAACATGACACATCCCCTCCAGAGTCACAGTGACAGTCTCCCTTCACATCAGGTGTTCCCATCAGTCCACTCCAGTCCAAACAGCACTGACAGTCCCACTCCCGGCTTGCCTTGCTCCTGTCCTGCAGACCCGCACACAAGGCCGGAATAGGGTTCACTTATATTATATCCCAAAAATAGATATGCTTTTTGGAAAGAAATAATCACCTTACAGTTGATTTGAATCAACTTTCACTTCTAGCAACCCAGCAGTATCACACACACATCATCATTCAGGAGATATACAGATATCTAAGAAAAAAATCCAATTAAGGTCACGCACAATGTAGATCACAACAGTAGAGAGAAGGAAAAACAAGAATGAGTATAAGGAAGTCTATAAAACATACAAACACTTAATGAAATGCAGAGACTGGGCACAGTTACAACATTTTATTATCTACAGAGTAGGCAGCATTTCAATCTAAACTAAATGTGTAACTTGACTTTAATAAATAGTGTTCAGGTTTGAGATGTGACGAAAATATATTGCGCTTTATACAAGAGGCTCCAAAGCATAGCAGGTGCGCTCTTCTAAGTGGTGTAATTAATACTGGTTTATTAGCATGGATGTTTGTAAAATCAGTGTCTGCATTCTCAGAGACAAAAAAGAACAGTTATGTAAACGGATGCCCAGGTGCAGCAAATGAAAGCCATCGTTCAGATTACAGCACATTTGTCTATGATACACTGTTCCTCTTAAAACGCCCATATTATGAAATAAAAAAGCCCTGCAAGGTGTGTGCTGCTCCTTCTATCCCAAGGACATCTGTCCTGAATATTCCCGGGAAACACGTCACAATGTGTGATCGGCAGATGTGAGCGACTGCCTGCGGACATATCATCATCCTTCCAGTCAGTTTCATATGAGGCTTTTGTTTCCATGCTTAGTTAAGTCTGTTCTCCTTCTTATTAGCATGCTAAAATCAGTTCACTGCCTAGATATATAGCCATATATATGTCATACAATTGTGATTAACAGAAACCATTTGATGAAGTGCGCATCACATTTCATTTAGAAAAATATAAATATGCACACATAATTACCACCAGTAAAATAAGCCCTATTTCAGAAGCGTTTTGATATTCTGTACTGGATCAGGCAGCTTGTATAATGCAGCCTACTCAGTCCCTTAGATAAGGGTAAGTGTATAGATAGGCATAAAAGTCGACAAAATACACTTGTGGGTCTATGGAGCAGCACTATTAAAAAGCTCCAGCTGATTGCAGATAAGGGTCAGATTTCACATAGCCCTGAGCTCTCCTGTGGACATTGAAACAAACCTGTTGGGTTGAACTACAGTTCAATACATCAAAAGATCCAGTCACTCAGAACGTTTGCTGCCTCCCCTCCAATACTTTGTCTCCACATGCTATTAATGTAAAATAGGTAGAGCCTTCATCAGTGTCCGGGTCAGCAAGCTTGACATTTTAACATGAGGGCATGCCTATGTGCATATTAAGTAGCATCTTTTTACATATTTAGTTTAGGAGGATCCCGTGCAGCTCTGGACGGACGGATGTTAGAGCATTACCCAAGCAAAAACTTTATGGTAAGGAAGAGTTTGAAGTTTTTGCTCCCAGTTTAGAAGCCTAACCTCACAACTTTGACCTGAAGAGTAGTGATGAGCCTGTAGGCAGGTAGGGGTTACGGCTGCCCCTTCACATTGCCCCAGTTGGGTATTACAAAAGGAACAGGGGTCTGTTCCCCAGGGGGAAGAATATAAAAGAAAAGGTGAACAGCCGAAGTTGGATGAGCAACAGCCTGAGTCAAATGTTAGCTACTTGCTTGGATTCCCTCTGTGTTTAACGCTTACAAAGCTGTCTTCATACCCCAATGTGCTTTATCTGACTCACAATGTAGACTAAGTGTTACTTGCATTACATCCCTTTTTATTAAGTTCAGACCCAACGAAGAAAAGTTTAAAAGCTTTACTCAATAAATTCAAATAATGACAACAACGGTCCAAAAATGAGTGCAAACATGTTCCTAACATCCTTATTCCCTAACTAAGGCTTGCTACTGACCCAGCATATCTGCTTAGATGAAGTCCATAATTGTCCATAGGGGGTTTAACTCCAAGTTTGTCAATTCTCTGGTCCTCCAGGCTCAACTAAACTAAAATGTGCTGCTCAAAGCTCCGCCAGGTCCTATTGTATATCAACCGCTTGGAGTACCGACAAGGACAGAGCTTGTCCTAGCTCTGAACATCTAAAGAAGAAGGGGAATGTTGTGGAAGTCGTTCATCTCTGCAGAACTCTGTGGGAAAGCATGTGACAGCCTCAGCCTGGACTCCGTGGTGATGAGCAGTGACCATATTTAGGCAGTCATATCACCGCACCGCTGTTTCCTCCCTTTTGGTTACATGTCCAGAGATTCCCAGTGTGGTCAGCAGTTCCTAGGGATGCAACGGGTACAACACCAGCTGCTTCCTTAGCAACCAATGACAGGGGGATGCTGATATATGGTATCTCACAAAAGTGAGTACACCCCTCGCATTTTTGTAAATATTTTATTGTATATATTCATATGACAACACTGAAGAAATGACACTTTACTACAATATAAAGTAGTGAGTGTACAGCTTGTATAACAGTGCAAATTTTCTGCCCCCTCAAAATAACTCAACACACAGCCATTAATGTCTAAACTGCTGGTAACAAAAGTGAGTACACCCCTAAGTGAAAATGTCCAAATTGGGCCCACAGTGTCAATATTTTGTGTGGCCACCATTATTTTCCAGTACTGCCTTAACCCTCTTGGGCATAGAGTTCACCGGAGCTTCACAAGTTTCCACTGGAGTCCTCTTCCACTCCTCCATGATGACATCATGGAGCTGGTGGATGTTAGAGACATTGCGCTCTTCCACCTTCCATTTGAGGATGCCCCACAGATGCTCAATAGGGTTTAGGTCTGGAGACATGCTTGGCCAGTCCTTCACCTTTACCCTTAGCTTCTTTAGCAAGGCAGTGGTTGTCTTGGAAGTGTGTTTGGGGTCATTATCATGTTGGAATACTGCACTGCGGCCCAGTCTCCAAAGGGAGGGGATCATGCTCTGCTTCAGTATATCACAGTACATGTTGGCATTCATAGTTCCCTCAATGAACTGTAGCTCCCCAGTGCCGGCAGCACTCATGCAGCCCAAGACCATTGCACTTCCACCACCATGCTTGACTGTAGGCAAGGCACACTTGTCTTTGTACTCCTCACCTGGTTGAATACACACATGCTTGACGCTATCTGAACCAAATAAGTTTATCTTGGTCTCATCAAACCACAGGACATGGTTCCAGTAATCCATATCCTTAGTCTGCTTGTCTTCAGCAAACTGTTTGCAGGCTTTCTTGTGCATCATCCTTAGAAGAGGCTTCCTTCTGGGACGACAACCATGCAGACCAATTTGATGCAGTGTGCCGGGTATGGTCTGAGCACTGACAGGCTGACCCCCCACCCCTTCAACCTCTGCAGCAATGCTGGCAGCACTCATACGTCTATTTCCCAAAGACAACCTCTAGATTTGACGCTGAGCACGTGCACTCAACTTCTTTGGTCGACCATGGCGAGGCATATTCTGAGTGTAATCTGTCCTGTTAAACTGCTGTATGAACTTGGCCACAGTGCTGCAGCTCAGTTTCAGGGTCTTGGCAATCTTCTTATAGCCTATGCCATCTTTATGTAGAGCAACAATTCTTTTTTTCAGATCCTCAGAGAGTTCTTTGCCATGAGTCTCCATGTTGAACTTCCAGTGACCAGTATGAGAGAGTGAGAGCTATAACACCAAATTTAACACACCTGCTCCCCATTCACACCTGAGACCTTGTAGCACTAACGAGTCACATAACACCGGGGAGGGAAAATGGCAAATTGGACATTTTCACTTAAGGGTGTACTCACTTTTGTTGCCAGCGGTTTAGACATTAATGTCTGTGTGTTGAGTTATTTTGAGGAGACAGCAAATTTACACTGTTATACAAGCTGTACACTCACTACTTTACATTGTAGCAAAGTGTCATTTCTTCAGTGTGAAGAAAAGGTATGATATAATATTTACAAAAATGTGAGGAGTGTACTCACTTTTGTGAGATACTGCACATAGAAGTGGTAGAAATCACTAAAGATGGTGAAGATACACGTCATAGAGTGTTTTCACTCATGTGAGGAGTGTAAAAACATTTATAATAT
>BLSH010016775.1:114155-124987 GCA_018402905.1 Glandirana rugosa | reverse complement strand
TATTTTACTTGATTTTAATTTATTTTCCCTATCCCCATTTATTTGTAGGGCACTTGCCCTAGTTTGAAGATGATTTTAGAACAGTTATATGGCTTCTACCGTTAATTAATACTTTTCAGACACAGTTTGAAGATGATCCACATTCACCTCCATTTTTGCTTTTTTTATGTTTTTATTTTTTTAAAAATATTTACAGTTATTTCCCTGTCCCCATTTTTTTGTAGGGCACTTGCCCTACCCTTACCCCCATTTTACTTCCTTTTGCAGCCCTCTGGGGCTTTCCAGGACTTTCCTACAGCCATTTTTGTGCCTAAAAGTTCGGGTCCCCATTGATTTCAATGGGGTTCGTTGTCCGTGCGATCGTTCGGGTTCCGTCCGGACCCGGACCCGGACTTTGTCCCGAAGTTCGGACGGACCAGCAGAACCCGAACTTCCAGGTGTTCGCTCAACTCTAGTCATGAGGAATAGCAGGGGCAGACTGAGGTGAGTAAGGAGGAGGAGGGACAGATTTGTGCCCTTTTTATGTGTCTTTTAGGTGCTCTTGCCAATGGGCGAGTGGTGAGAGGTTAAATACCTTGTCAAGCATGTGGTACCCAAATGCCTGGTGTTTTTGCCACGTTTGATGTGCTTGAGACAAAGTTTGCAAACAGCAACAGTGTGATCGGCTGCACATGTACTAAAAAAGGCCCAGACAGCTGAGCTGTGGGAAGTGGGCCGGGAGATAACAGCTCCACAACGTGATGGAATAGGGTGGTTGCTCTCTACTCTTTCATGATGGCTGCCTCGTTGGGGTTGGGCCTTACCCTCACTTTCCTCCGCTGCTCTATCTGGCACCCAAGTTGTGTCAGTGACCTCATCATCATCATCTCCTCCATCCTCATTAACACTGAAGACAACTTGGCAATACACTGCAGCTGGGGGAACATGAATGCCAATTTGTGTACCAGTGTTCTCCCCTCTCTGTGGGCTCGTGCTCCTCCCTTCTTCAACCTCAGAACCAACATCTAAATTGAGTAATGGCTGTGCATCTTCAAGGAGCAAGTGGCTGACACGGTGTATGAATAACTCAGTTGACTCCTCCATGGCTGATGCTGGGGCTATGGCAGGAATAGATGTGAACAAGGAGGCAGGTTTAGCCACTGTGCACTAGTCTCTGCTTGCATGACGAAGGATGAGGAGGATGAGGAGGGTTTAGTAAGCCAGTCCACCACCTTCTCCGCATGCTGTGGCTGGATAGCATGGGCAACATCAGTAAACAGAGGAAATTACGCCCTGTCTGAGGACTTACCACCTCCACCTTTGCCTGTGGACAAACATGCTACTGGCCCACTTACAGTGCAATGGGAACATCTGCCTCTCCTTGTTGTCCTCCCAGACATTATTGGGAGTGAGGGGACGGTGCTTATTAGCAAAATGTAATAAAGATGTGGAAATGTGGTGCACTTTAATTTGAGTACTCACTACACAGACACACTCCACAGATACACTATAATATATTGTAATATACTGCGTCAAATGCACAGAAATATAATACATTAAACGTGTACAAAAGCAATGAAATGTACAACACTATACTGGCAGTAACACACACAACTGTATAGCATTAACTTGCAGTAACACACAGAAATTTTTGCCATTAAACGTACAGTAATGCACAGAACTATATGGTGTTAAACTTGCAGTAACGCAATGAAATATATAGCGTTAAACTTGCAGTAATGCACATAACTATATTGTTAAACTTGCAAAATGCACAGAACTATAAGGCGTTACATTTGCAGTAATGCACAGAACTATATGGCATTAAACTTGCAGTAACGCACACAACTATATAGCGATAAGCTTGCAGTATTCCACAGAACTATATGCCGTTAAACTTGCAGTAATGCACAGAACTATATGGCGTTTAACTTGAAGTAATGCACGGAACTATATAGCGTTAAACACTATCTGAACTGTCCCTACATGCACACTAATGTAAAGATGAATAGTGGTCAGTACACTACAAACACACTATCTCAGTGGTTCTCAACTCCTGTCTTCGGGACCCACTAACAGGCCAGGTTTGCAGGATAACTGAAATGCATACAGGTGATATCATTTGCTGCTCAGTGATTGCAGTATTCTAGTCTGCATCTCCCCAAGGTAATACTTAAATTCTGGTCTGTTAGTGGGTCCTGAGGACAGGAGCTCAGGAGAACTGTCCCTACTCTAGATAAACAGTCAGGTCCATAAATATTGGGACATCGACACAATTCTAATCTTTTTGGCTCTATGCACCACCACAATGGATTTGAAATGAAACGAAAAAGATGTGCTTTAACTGCAGACTTTCAGCTTTAATTTGAGGGTATTTACATCCAAATCAGGTTGTATATGTGCCTCCCACTTTTTAAGGGACCAAAAGTAATGGGACAATTGGCTGCTCAGCTGTTCCATGGCCAGGTGTGTGTTATTCCCTCATTATCCCATTTACAAGGAGCAGATAAAAGGTCCAGAGTTAATTTCAAGTGTGCTATTTGCATTTGGAATCTTTTGCTGTCAACTCTCAATATGAGACTCAAAGAGCTGTCACTATCAGTGAAGCAAGCCATCATTAGGCTAAAAAAACAAAACAAACCCATCAGAGAGATAGCAAAACATTAGGTGTGGCCAAATCAACTGTTTGGAACATCCTTAAAAAGAAAGAATGCACCAGTGAGCTTAGCAACACCAAAAGACCCAGAAGACCACAGCAAACAACTGTGGTGGATGACCTAAGAATTCTTTTTCTGGTGAAGAAAACACCCTTCACAACAGTTGGCCAGATCTAGAACACTCTCCAGGAGCTAGGTGTATGTGTATCAAAGTTAACAATCAAGAGAAGACTTCACCAGAGTGAATACATAGGGTTCACCACAAGATGGAAACCATTGGTGAGCCTCAAAAACAGGAAGGCCAGAATAGAGTTTGCCAAACAACATCTAAAAAAGCCTTCACAGTTCTGGAACAACATCCTATGGACAGATGAGACCAAGATCAACTTGTACCAGAGTGATGGGAAGAGAAGAGTATGGAGAAGGAAAGGAACTGCCCATGAGCCAAAGTATACCACTTCATCAGTGAAGCATGGTGGTGGTAGTGTCATGGTGTGGGCATGTATGGCTGCCAATGGAACTGGTTCTCTTGTATTTATTGATGATGTGACTGCTGACAAAAGCAGCAGGATTAATTCTGAAGTGTTTTGGGCAATATTATCTGCTCATATTCAGCCAAATGCTTCAGAACTCATTGGACGGCGCTTCACAGTGTAGATGGATAATGACCCGAAGCATACTGCGACAGCAACCAAAGAGTTTTTTAAGGGAAATAAGTGGATTGTTATGCAATGGCCAAGTCAATCACCTGACCCGAATCCGATTGAGCATGCATTTCACTTGCTGAAAACAAAACTGAAGGGAAAATGCCCCAGGAACAAGCAGTTGCAGTAGAGACCTGGCAGAGCACGCCAGGGATGAAACCCAGAATCTGGTGATGTCTATGCATTCCAGACTTCAGGCTGTAATTAACTGCAAAGGATTTGCAACCAAGTATTAAAAAGTGAAAGTTTAATTTATGATTGTTAATCTGTCCCATTACTTTTGGTCTCTTAAAAAGTGGGAGGCACATATACAACCTGTTGTAATTCCTACACCGTTCACCTGATTTGGATGTAAATACTCTCAAATTAAAGCTGAAAGTCTGCAGTTAAAGAACATCTTTGTTTCATTTCAAATCCACTGTGGTGGTGTATAGCAGTGTTCTCCAACCCTGTCCTCAAGGCCCACCAACAGGTCATGTTTTCAGGATTTCCATTATTTTGCACAGGTGATTTGATCAGTTTCACTGCCTTAGTAATTACCACAGCTGATTCATCTGAGGGAAATCCTGAAAACATCACCTGTTGGTGGACCTTGAGGACTGGGTTGGGGAACACTGGTGTATAGAGCCAAAAAGATTAGAATTGTGTCAATGTCCCAATATTTATGGACCTGACTGTACACTAATGTAAAAATGAATGACTCGTCACTACACTACACCAACACTATCTGAACTGTCCCTACTCTAGCTGCACACTAATGCAAAGATGAATGATGGTCCTCCACACTACACTCACACTATCCCTAGATTGACACCCAACTAATATTCTACACTGACAATAGAATCACAATAGCACACTAACTGTCTAGTAGCACTGAACAGAGCCCTGTTCTATCTCTCTTCACGCCAAAATCACACTGAAAATGGCCGCTATTGAAAGAGTCATCATGACAGTGTCCAATCATGGCTCTGACAGTGCTCTGTGCCCTGATTGGGTAAAGCTTTCACTGTTGCAGCCAATCAGGGCTTTCAATGCACTGTGCGGTGGCGCAGTGCATTGTGGTCATTCGGCGGGCCGAACAAACAGTCGAACGACCAGATAATCTGGTTATCCGGCGAACAGCCAATGTTCGGCCTGAACTCATGCTGGGGCTGAACCGTTCACCCATCCCTATTCATAAGATATGCATTTATCTCGTAGTTTCATTGCATCATTTGTTGCACTGTACGCACAGCCTATAGTACAGTAATCTTCCCATTCCTATGTCAGAAGTTTCTTTTTGTTTGTCAAACATGAGGCTTGCACAATGGCACTCAACAGGATAATGCATGACCTCTTTCTGTACTGTAAGAACTGACAATATCTACCCTGAACTGAACACTACATGTTCAAAAATACCTGGGTCTCTCAGGCTAGCACTGGTGCAGGTGAGAGCTAAATAGTAATTTGATCTGACACAGACACAAACAGGCAGAGACATTAACAAAGTGATCACCATGTTGGTAGAGATGTGCTTTATTCACATTGGCACTGCCACTTATATGAGGTAACACAGAGATAATGGTCAGGCAGGGATTGTGGACACTGTGTGACCCAGAACAAGATGTTTCCTGCCCCTTTTGCAAATAGGGAAAAGCTAGGTGATTGATTACATGGACATAGGGGAATCAATGAGCCATGACATTACAAACTCCAACCAGAACATGTGAGCCCATCGTTTCAAGGTAAGACAAACAAACAGCACGGTGAATATAACTAAACTAATACCTGGTTATAAAAACAAAAATATTTGAAGTGTACAAGGCCTTTAAAGCAGTTGTATACCCCCAATCTATTTTTTACCTACAGGTAAGCCTATAAAAAGGCTTACCTGTAGGCAAAATGAATATCTCCTAAACCTGTACGGTTTAGGAGATATTCGCCCTGCATGCAGCTGCTGATGTCAGCAGCGAATGCGCTCTGATGATCCAGTGGAGGCTGCTGGAAAATTAGAGCTCACTGCTGGAACAAAGAGCTAATGCGCGCACGCGTGGGAGTGATGCCTCGTGGCTCTCTCCACTCACAGCACCAGAGCCGCATACCCGGAAAAAAGAAGATAAACATCATGTCAGCGCCCTCAGGGCTGACAGAGTCGAGCATCAGGGGCCTTGTTCCAAGGTAAGTATTTCATAATGTGTTAGTATGCAATGCATACTAGCACATTATGCTATTGTCTTGCAGGTTTTTTTTTTTTTTTTTTTGCGGGTTTACTACCGCTTTAAGCAAGTAACTGGACGTCCTGCTACAAGAAAGCTAAGAGTTCCAGATACAACTTTTTTTCCAATAAAAGTCAAGCTGGGGGGCGATCCAAAAGTATCCGATGTGTTTCAGGATCCAAGACGCCCCTTCAGTAGGGCTCATTGACAACAATGTGAGCAGACTAGATGTAAACAGGACCTTTAATGAGATTTTTTTACAGTGTGGATTGCTAGCACAGGCCTTGTGAGAAGATAGTTTGGCATATTGTGTAGCTTAACCTTTCTGCACTCTATATAAAACCAAAAAAAATGCTTGTCTTTAACTTGTTTTTTCGGCAGTCTTTTTGTTTAACAAAAATTGTTTTAAACATTTACTCTGCTTTAACAAATACAAAAAACACTACCCATTCTCTATCTCTGAAAGCACAAAATGATAAATGTCAAAATGTCATCTGCTGGAAGCTATTGCTTGCTGTCAAGAACAGCTAAACAACTGGAGGTTACAGTAGCTTAATATAAAGTAGCTTACAAAAACATAATCATGAGTAATGATCGCATTGTTATCTATCAAATGTTAACAAGGGTGGTGTGTTTCTGAATGTAGTATTTGAGAGCCTAAGATTGCTTGTGCAGCACTACCCCTGAAGGTGCTGCTGGTTAAGATGGGCCTCCTGTTCCTGACCTTCTCAAAGACCTCAGCCCCTCTGACACACCAGGCTGAATACACAAACACACAGTATCACAGAGGATGGACTGACAGTAACACTGACACCCGACGATAATGCTATTTTAATGAACGCAAGAACCAAACCAAGTAAAAAAACAAACTTAATATTGGGCTGCATTGACAAAGCGGTATCTTACCGCATACAAGTATGCGGTAAGATACTGCATAGTGTTTTTTAAAACCTTTTCACTAAAAAGCGCTACTCAAATACTGCATGAGTTATTTTATGAAATCATGTGCTATTTTAGTAGTGAAAACATGAGGTAAATGAATACCTGATCGTAGCCGATGTATTTATTAACAGTAGTAAATACCACATTGTTAAGGAGTGGGTGCCTGCAAGCCTTAATAACCAGTAACTGTCATGGTTGTTAAGGAGCAGGTTGCCTGCTGATAGCTGAATGTAAAAAAAAGCTATGAAAAATTAAGAAAAAATATGGCATGGGGTCCCCCCCCAATACATACCGGGCCCTTCAGGCCTGGCATGGGTTTTGAAGGTAACCCCTATGGCAATTTTTTTTTGTGGGTTCACTCCCAAAATCCATACCAGACCCTTATCCGAGCATGCAGCCCAGCAGATAAGGAATGGGGAGGGGTGCTTGCTTGTCCCCTCCTGAACCATACTAGGTCACATTGCCCCAAAGCACCTTGCCCCAATGTTGATGTTGACAAAGGTCTCTTCCCCACAACCCTGGGGGTCTGTGGGTCTGTGGGTGAGTTGGCTTTAACAAGGGGGCCCTCAGATCCCACCCAACATGTAAATGAGTACGGTGTACATAGTACCTCTACTCATTCACCACAAAAAATTGTGGTGTAAAAAAAGACAGGAAGCAGTTTTTGATAAGTCCTTTATTGAAAAAACAAAAATATAAAAAAAAAATGTCCCCTGGTGTAAATCCATCATCAATCATGATGCCCGCCGCCACCGCCGACCCAAAACAAAAAACAAAAAAAAGGCTCTACTCCCAACGAAGGCTCACCCCTTTGTGACGTCCATGACCCAGCATGTCCCCTGGTGGCTGACAGGATCACATGCAGTATTTAGGGAAAATGTGTCTGGACACCTACATACTGCATACAATCTGGTTCTGTGAATGGAGCCTATTGTCTTAAAATAAAGTTGATAAAGGGGTGAAATTCATAATAATGGTAATAATTCACTTTGGTATACAGAATAATTGACAATAAGGACAAGGCATAACTTTTCGAATTCCAAATTTCCTAATTTCCCCTTTTCCAATTCGGAAATTTGCGGTAATTTGGCAATTGCGTTAATTAGCGGTAATTCTGCAAGTGCGGTAATTTGGAAATTCGTGGTAATATGAAATTGTGGTAATTGCGGTAATTTGGCAATTGCAGTAATTTGGAAATTTGGAAAATTTGCGGTAATTCGGCAATTGCGGTAATTGCTGTAATTCGGAAATTCATCAATCGGTACAGCTGAAAATCTGAAATTTGAAAACTCGGAGATTCTGAAATCCGAAAATTTGAAAGTAACAAAGAACATTTGAAATAATAACTAATTAATAAATAACTATTAAATTATAGGTATTGGAATTTCCTTGGAAATATGGCTGTTAGTGATAAATTTCATATTTAAGTTCACTAACAGCCACATTTTCAAGGAAATTCCAATACCTATAATTTAATAGTTATTTATTATTATTTCAAATGTTCTTTCTTATTTCAGAATTTTGAAAATTTGGAAATTAGGAAATAAGAAAGAACATTTGAAATAATAAGTTATTATTATTATTATCATATGACGTCGCTGACTTTGAGCGGGGATATCTGAATGGTGCCTGCAGCTACAGGCACCATTCACATATCATTTTTTAGAGCTGGTGATTCTGCACATGATAAAAGTGGTCTCAGAGGCGGACTCGCCGCAAGATCACTTTTATCAGCGGCAGGAGAGTTGCCCCCTCCTCCCGCCCCTTTCGGGTCATCTCCGCCACTTACTGGACCCGCTGGCAGTGGCGGAGATGATCGGATGCGTCCCCCCCAGTGTCTGTGACCCGAGTGGCATGGCGGAAGCTACGTCACAAGTCACTTCTGCCCAATGCTCTTAAAGGGCACATTTTTTTTTAACTGTCATTTTTTTAAAATTATTATTATTATTTTTTTTTAATTTTACTGCAAATATGAGATCTGAGGTATTTTTGACCCCAGATATCATATTTAGGAGGTCCTGTCATGCTTTTTTCTATTACAAGGTATGTTTACATTTCTTGTAATAGGAATAAAAGTGATCTTTTTTTTTTCTGAAAGAACAGTGTAAAAATAAAAAGTGAAAAGTAAAATAAATAAAAAAAACATTTTTAAAACACCCCGTCCCTGCGAGCTCGCATGCAGAAGCGAACGCATACATAAGTTCCATCCACATATGAAAACGGTGTACCACACATGTGAAGTATCGCCACGATCGTTAGAGCGAGAGCCATAATTCTAGCACTAGACCTCCTCTGTCACTCAAAACTGCTAACCTGTAGAATTTTTTAAATGCCGCCAATGGAGACTTTTAAGTTGCAAAGTTTGTCGCCATTCTGCGAGCGGACGCTGTCTTATTTTTAACTCAAAAAAATGATTTTTTTTAAAAAAAAAATCACGCTTGTAAGACCGCTGCGCAAATACGGTGCGACATAAAGTTGTGCAACGACCGCCATTTTATTCTCTAGGGTGTTAGAAAAAAAAATAACATTTTTGGGGGTTCTAAAGTAAAAGTAATTTTATAGCAAAAAAAATGGTTTTAACTCGTAAACATGGAACCCAAAAACAGGCTCGGTCTTGAAGTAGTTAATAAAAATTTATTGAAAAGAAAATCACGCAAAGCAGAAATAGATTGACTAGGGCCATAATATGTGCCAACAATAAATTTAAAGAAATGGACTTTAACGGCATACTGGGTATAATATAAATATATAAGCTTTATTTGTTACAAAAAGTGGCACATAATTGCCCAAGGATAGACAGAAGACATTTAAAATTTCATGAAAAACATTTATATAATATAGTGTATTTTTCAACTAATACCCCAAACGGGGTGAAAAGTACTGTGGTTCCCTGTGTATACCAACCATGGGAATTGTTGGCAGCCAGAGGGAAAAACTCACTATACCAAAATACAATTGAATGGGAATGTTTATCTAAAATGCGACTCAAGATTAGACATATAACAAAGATATTGACTTGAGAACAAGTCTTAGAGCAGAAAATAAAACATCACATGTAATTGAGGTTACACTGGTATGGATCCCATCAAGGACAAATTGCAACAGGAAATTATTCCTGCTAAACTTCTGCTCGACTAGTTTCGCGCTCTATACATTTGGCGCTTCATCTGGAGCTGAATGAAGTATTGTTCTAATAGAAGACAGAAAAATACATATATGAAACACAAATACATAATGTAATCCACCATTCTGCAATGAATAGCTAATACATTGTAACAAACATATTTAGTGACCATCACTTACATCATATAATATAAGTATTGTGGAATGATGTCTGGAGATGTTGGTGAGTCAACCTATGTGCCAAGATTGAAGTGGTCCTTCTTCACAGGATCAAAAAGTATTAACTAGAGTTGAGCGAACCCGGACTGTAACGTTTGGGTTCGTACCGAACTTTCGGGTGTCTCTGTCCCGAACCCGAACGTTTTAGAAAACGTTCGGGTTCGGGTTCTGGTTTCTGGTATTTTATCACGCATGTTGAATAGCTGCAGGGCAGCCAATCAACGAGCGTTTCACTGGTTTTCCCTTGAAGCCATCACAGCCATGCCTACTAATGGCATGGCTGCGATTGGCCAGTGCATCATGTGACCCAGCCTCTTTATGAGGCTGGAGTCACAGTGCTGCATGCCACATGCTCTCGGGTTAGTGTAGAGAGAGGATGCTGCCGGCACTGTGAGGGACAGATTGCAGTGATAATAACTAGGTAGAGATTACTACTACTGCTTTGAGGGACAGATTGTAGATCTATAACATCTCATCCTGCATTACAGAAAGATCTGATTACAGAACGATCTCTCATCCTGCATTACAGAACGATCTTAAGGGACAGATTGCAGATCTAATAACATCTCCCATTTTTCTTCCTTTTGCAGCCCTCCAGCACTTTCCAGGACTTTTTTACAGTCATTTTTGTGCCGAAAAGTTTGGGTCCCAATTGAATTCAATGGGGTTCAGGGTCCGGGGTAAAGTTCGGATGACGTTCGGTACCGAACCCGAACATTTCCGGAAAGATCTTCTTTTTACCCTCTACAATAATCTAGACGTTAGACAGGGAATTCTAGCAAGACATTACGTCCTACTCTCTAGCAAGACATTAGTCTAGAAAGACATTACGTCCTACTCTACAATATCTAGATGTTAGACAGGGAGTTTCGTCATCATCATTAGAGATGGATCAATAATAGTGACGTTAGACAGGGAGTGTCACGGCCGTCGTAGGAGAGAGATGTGATTGGGCTCTCGTACACCGTACGTCGTGACACTGAGGTCGGAGTATTTCTCCGACCCAGTGTACT
>BLSH010016775.1:72328-94281 GCA_018402905.1 Glandirana rugosa | reverse complement strand
TGTCCCCATTTTTTTGTAGGGCACTTGCCCTACCCTTACCCCCATTTTCCTTCCTTTTGCAGCCCTCTAGGGCTTTCCCTTACTTTGTTACAGCCATTTTTGTGCCTAAAAGTTCGGGTCCCCATTGATTTCAATGGGGTTCGTTGTCCGTGCGATCGTTCGGGTTCCGTCCGGACCCGGACCCGGACTTTGTCCCGAAGTTCGGCCGGACCAGCAGAACCCGAACTTCCAGAGGTTCGCTCAACTCTACTTATCAGCTGTCAAAAAAAATAGTTCAAAGGAGGTTGAAATAGCGTCCCGTGTAAATGGAGCCTAAAGGGTCATTCCTTTTAAAACTGATATTTATCTTTTATAGACACTGCAGCCCATCCCTAGCAAAATTAATCCCTCCCAGTTTACCTTGCCCGCCTGCTGTTAACTATACCCAAAGTTAAAAAAAATACAAAGTAATGTTTTTACCTAAATGGGTCCACAATCATGTAACCATCCTCAATGCATTTTGTTAAACCAGAAACCAAATATCAGTACCACGTGCACCACTCCTTTAAGGACAAAGAATCTGGCTGCAAGGTCTTTTGAGAAGTCATGTGATGGACACCTTTGTTGTCCAATGACTAGTGTCCAAAAGACATGGGCACAGATAAAAGATGCATCCCATACTACAGACCAGGAGATAGCAGAACAAACAATGTAAGCATGAAATCCACTCAACCTCCTAGCTCCTTTAGGGCAACTGTTTTTTTGCTGGTGCTTAGAAGGGCTCCTGGGAAAACATACATGTAATGGAACAAGAAATTCTGGCACATACATAAGTCCTTTGGCATAATTCCATAGTTTGCGAAACCTTGGCAGTACTGCTGATATGTTGCAGCTTAAAAAAATGCCCTAGTCACCCATGATGACTTTTCCAAGGTTGAAACATCCCCTATATTGATGAGGTTTTTGCATTTTGGACTAAAGGTTACATCAAAGGATTTATGCCTCTGTGCCGGATTTTCTTCTTCCAGAAGTCAAAAAGAATCAGGACCCATCCTGTCATGTGAGTTTTAGGTTAGAAAATAAATACTATAAATTAGCTAAAGGAAATCCTGCCAGTGATTGTGAGTGAGAAAAGAAAGTCTTGTGCAAGCTCCAAGCTGACTTGTCTGAGCTTATATAGGGTTATGGACTCAATCCCTACACTTGAGGCACTGTCACATGGAAGAAGAGGCATGACTAACATGGTCCCTCATACTTGAATTATTCAGTTTGTATCAAGCAGCTGAATAAAGCAACTGAAGTGACTATCCTCTGGTGGTACACAGAGATGAAACAAATCCCCCTACATAACATGTACCTGTTTATCTGCTACCCTCCCACCTCTACATCCATTGAAAGTCCAGAATTCACACATTATTTCTGAGCTTTAGAAGGCGGGGGGTGGGTATCTGACATCACACACTGCCCAGCATAGAGCAAGAGAGCTGAGTGGAATCTGTGACTAAAGTGGAGGAAATGAATACCCCTCCCCCCCCCCACAAGCACTCATAGGGAAACATGCACATGCTGTCAATCACCTGCTCTGTGTGCTAGGGAGGGGGCAGGGCGATCTCCATGGATTGTCTGGTGGTGGCAAAGACTGTCAGAAGTGACTCACGCAGATAGCAGAGGAATGAGAGAGGAGACAAAAATCACACTAGGTGCTTTAGATAGAGGTAAGTACACACTACAGAAAGACATGCTTTGTTCATTTTTTAGGTCAGAGATTTACAATGAAGCTGGTGTTTGAGAGATATATGACAGCTGCCATGGATGACCTCCTTTCTGTAAAAACAACATTCCTGGCTGTCATACCCACCCATTTGCTTCAATGCTTGAGTAACATTGGAACCTGAGGACCTCTATTTGAGTAACAATGCTTAAGTAACTTGAGACTTGAGTAACATCGTGCCTTGAGTAACAATGCGTGAGTAACTCTGAAATGCAGATAAAGGCTTATAACATTGCTCTGATTTTTCTGATCTGCATATGTTTTTCAGATCAGTGACTTACTGTAGAAAGTACTTGAAGAGAAGCTCCAGGCTTCTTCAGAAAAAAATAAAAGTCAGCAGTTACAAATACTGTAGCTGCTGACTTTTAACCACTTTCTTACCGGCGTATAGTAAAATTACTCCGACAAGGGTGCTCTCCCATCCTGGGTGGACGTCATATGATGTCCTCCCATTCTTGCCACTCCTGCGGGTCACAGCCCATTCCCGAACAGTGTAAAGAGCCAATAAAAAATGGCTGTTTACCACATGACCAGCTGTGTCCAATCACAGCCAGTCACATGCACTGTCCTCATGCACATCGCTTGTGCGCGCCCCTAGGGTCATGCAAAGCGGCAATCGGGGATGAGGCTTGTCACCCTGACACAGCCCATCCCCGATCACAGTAAAGAGCTAATGAAATTGGCTCTTTACCATGTGACCGGCTGTGTCCAATCACAGCCGGTCACAGAATGTAAACAAACCACAGTAACAAGCTGTTACCAGGTTCTCCTCTTCACTCACCGATCGCATGTGAGGAGGACTTTGCGGTAACAGCTCCATACCGATCACAGTATAAACCAAGCACACTGATTTCCATCCGAGTAATAAAGAGTACCTGTAACCAACCCATCAAAGTATTTGTTACCAGCCCATCTGAGTACCCAAGTACCTGTTACCAGCCCATCTGAGTACCCGAGTACCTGTCACCACCCCATCTGAGTACCTGGGTACCTGTCACCAGCCCATCTGAGTACCTGTCACCAGCCCATCTGAGTACCAGAGTACCTGTCACTAGCCCATCAGAGTATCTGAGTACCTGTCACCAGCCCATTAGAGTACCCGAGTACCTGTCACCATCCCATCAGAGTACCCAAGTACCTGTCACCATCCCATCAGAGTATCCGAGTACCTGTCACTGGCCCATCAGAGTACCCGAGTACCTGTCACCAGCCCATCAGAGTACCCGAGTACCTGTCACCAGACCATCAGAGTACCTGAGTACCTGTCACTAGCCCATCAGAGTACCCAAGTACCAGTCACCAGCCCATCTGAGTATCTGAGTACCTGTCACCAGCCCACCACAGTACCCGAGTACCTGTCACCAGCCCATCAGAGTACCCGAGTACCTGTCACCAGCCCATCTGAGTACCCTAGTGCCTGTCACCAGCCCAACAGAGTACCCGAGTATCTGTCACCAGCCCATCAGAGTACCCGAGTATCTGTCACCAGCCCATCAGTGTACCCGAGTACCTGACACCAGCCCATCTGAGAACTCGAGTACCTGTAACCAACCCATCAGAGTACCCGAGTACCTGTCACCAGCCCACCTGAGTACCTGTCACCAGCCCATCTGAGTACCTGAGTACCTGTCACTAGCCCATCAGAGTACCCGTGTACCTGTCACCAGCCCATCAGAGTACCCGACTACCTGTCACTATCCCATCTGAGTATTCGAGTACCTGTCACCAGCCCATCAGAGTACCCAAGTACCTGTCACCATCCCATCTGAGTATCTGAGTTCCTGTCTCCGGCCCATCAGAGTACCCGAGTGCCTGTCACCAGCCCATCAAAGTACCCGAGTACCTGTCAAAAGCCCATCTGAGTACCTGAGTACCTGTCCCCAGCCCATCACAGTACCAGAGTACCTGTAACCAACCCATCGGAGTACCCAAGTATCTGTCATCAGCCCATCAGAGTACCTGAGTACCTCTCACCAGCCCATCAGCATACCCGAGTACCTCTCACCAGCCCATCTGAGTACCCGAGTACCTGTCACTAGCCCATCAGAGTACTCAAGTACCAGTCACCAGCCCATCTGAGTACCCGAGTACCTGTCATCAGCCCATCACAGTACCCGAGTACCTGTCAGCAGCTCATCAGAGTACCCAAGTACCAGTCACCAGCCCACCTGAGTACCTGTCATCAGCCCATCACAGTACCCGAGTACCTGTCACTAGCTCATCAGAGTACCCAAGTACCTGTCACCAGCCCATTAGAGTACCCGAGTACCTGTCCCCATGCCATCAGAGTACCAGTGTACCTGTCACCAGCCCATCAGAGTACTCAAGTACCTGTCACCATCCCATCTGAGTATCCGAGTACCTGTCACTGACCCATCAGAGTACCCGAGTGCCTTTCACCAGCCCATCAAAGTACCGAGTATCTGTCACCAGCCCATCAGAGTACCCAAGTACCTGTCACCAGCCCATCAGCATACCCGAGTACCTGTCACCAGCCTGTCTGAGTACCCAAGTACCTCTCACCAGCCTGTCAGAGTACCTGAGTACCTGTCACCAGCCCATGCCTCATAAAATATACCTTGGGGTATTTGCTTTCCAAAATAGGGTCATTTTGTGGGTAATTCCACTGTCCTGGTGCTCCAGGACCTTCAAAAGTGTGATAGGTAGGAACAAAATTAAATATGTAATTTATGCTCCTAGAACACCTGAAGGTACTACTTCAGTGTTGGACCTATGTATGTGGCCAGGCTGTTGCCATACTCGGGGTGAGTTCCAGAAGATATTTTTAGGGGTCATTTTTGCTATGTACATGCAATGTGTTAGAAGATCTTATAAATGTACCACTTTGTGTAAAAAAAAAAAAATAAGTGTTCATTTTCTTTCCAAATTTTCCGAAGACTTGTGGAAAAAAATTAACCATTCAAAAGACTCATAATGCCTTTCATCATAGAATATACGTTGGGGTACGTAGTTTTGTGGGTAATTCCATTGTCCTGGTGCTCCAGGGCCTTCAAAACTGTAATAGGTTGTTAGGAAATTAGATGTGTAATTTATGCTCCTAAAACGCCTGACAGTGCTCCCTGCATGTTGGACCTCTCTATGTGGCCAGGCTGTGAAAAAGTCTCACACATGTACTATCGCCATACTTGGGAGCAGTAGCAGAATGTATTTTGGGGTGTAATTGGAAGTATGCATATGCTGTGTGTGAGAAATAACTTGTCGTTATCACAATTTTGTGCAAAAAAAAAAAAAAATTAATAATGTCTTAATTTTCCCAAGAATTGTGGAAAAAAAAATTACAACTTCAAAAAACTTGCCATGCCTCTTACTACATAACTTGGACTGTCTACTTTTCAAAAAGGGGTCATTTGGGGTATTTGTACTTTCCTGACATTTCAGGGCCTTAAGAAATGAGAAAGGCCGTCAGTACATCAGGTGTGATCAATTTTCAATGATTGCCGCCATAGCTTGTAAACTCTATAACTTACACACAGACCAAATAATATACACTTATTTGGGTTATTTTTTACCAAAGATATGTAGCAGTATAAGTTTTGGCCCAAATTTACAGTATCTCACAAAAGTGAGTACACCCCTCACATTTTTGTAAATATTTTATTAGATCTTTTAATGTGACAACACTGAAAAAATTATACTTTGCTACAATGTAAAGTAGTGAGTGTACAGCTTGTATAACAGTGTAAATTTGCTGTCCTCTCAAAATAACTCAACATACAGCCATTAATGTCTAAACCGCTGGCAACAAAAGTGAGTAACCCCTAACTGAAAATGTCCAAATTGGGCCCAAAGTGTCAATATTTTGTGTGGCCACCATTATTTTCCAGCACTGCCTTAACCCTCTTGGGCATGGAGTTCACCAGAGCTTCACAGGTTGCCACTGGAGTCCTCTTCCACTCCTCCATGACTTCACGGAGCTGGTGGATGTTAGAGACCTTGCACTCCTCCACCTTCCGTTTGAGGATGCCCCACAGATGCTCAATAGGGTTTAGGTCTGGAGACATGTTTGGCTAGTCCATCACCCTTACTCTCAGCTTCTTTAGCAAGGCAGTGGTCGTCTTGGAGGTGTGTTTGGGGTCATTATCATGTTGGAATACTGTCCTGCGGCCCAGTCCCAGAAGGGAAGGGGGAATGCTCTGCTTTAATATATCACAGTACATGTTGGCATTCATGGTTCCCTCAATGAACTGTAGCTCCCCAGTGCTGGCAGCAATCATGCAGCCCCAGACCATGACACTACCACCACCATGTTTGACTGTAGGCACTTGTCTTTGTACTCCCCACCTGGTTGCCACCACACACGCTTGACACCATTTGAACCAAATATGTTTTTCTTGCTCTCATCAGATCACAGGACATGGTTCCAGTAATCCATGTCCTTAGTCTGCTCGTCTTCAGCAAACTGTTTGTGGGCTTTCTTGTGCATCATCTTTAGAAGAGGCTTCCTTCTGGGACGACAGCCATGCAGACCAATTTGATGCAGTGTGCGGTGTATGGTCTGAGCACTGACAGGGTGACCCCCCACCCCTTCAAACTCTGCAGCAATGCTGGCAGCACTCATACATCTATTTCCCAAAGACAACCTCTGGATATGATGCTGAGCATGTGCACTCAACTACTTTGGTCGACCATGGCTAGGCCTGTTCTGAGTGGAACCTGTCCTGTTAAACTGCTGTATGGTCTTGGCCACCATGCTGCAGCTCAGTTTCAGGGTCTTGGCAATCTTTTTATAGCCTAGGCCATCTATTCTTTTTTTCAGATCCGCAGAGAGTTCTTTGCCATGAGGTGCCATGTTAAACTTCCAGTGACCAGTATGTGAGAGTAAGAGCGCCTTTTGGATAGCATATGGAAGGGTTAACACCCCTGTAATGTTTGTTTTGCTGTCTATGTTTCTGTTCAGAAGATTTCACCTCACTTCCTGTTCCAATGATAATTGGATTTTGAACATTTTGGGTTGTTGTGGAAACAAACCTTGGTGATCAAGCTTCAGTGGAGACACCTTTTTCCCATAATAACTCTTACAGGAGTGAATTTCCCTTCCTAGGGGGAGATTTCCTCTCACTTCCTGTTGTCTCCCTCCGTTTGTAAATAGGAGTCATTCGTAAGTTGGATGTTTGTAACTAGGGGACCGCCTGTTCATTGTAACTCTGTGGTTAGATTATACTCATTTAGTATTTCTGCTAACATCTCATTGATTTTGGTATCCCTATTTCCTTATAACCTGAATCTGAGCCATGAAAATACAGACAAGCCTGTTCTCTGGCTAAAATATCTATTCACTGATCCTAAAACAGTTTTGGATAACTTTAGAATTGTATTCTATAGACCCAAAAGGCATGAAAATGAATACAATTCCACACAAAATTGCATTCCATGAAGAATTATTTTTATTATATGTTTTACTTATTTATAAAATGCAGCAAATGTAAGTTCCTTAGTTTGTCTTGATATTAGCATATTTTCATCCTTTGTACAGCAGTACACAAACTGGTAAAGGGAGAGACCAGCACTAGGAGTCAGCTGGGCTCTGCTGCCTGCACATTAGCCCTGTGTGGTTTGTTTCGTTCCAAATTAAAATTCGGACAAATTTTTGTTTTTCGGAAATTCGGATGTATCCGAATTTCCAAATTACAATAGCACTGAATTTAAATGAATTTGAAATAACAAAAAAAATTTCGGACGAAATTCAAATTCTAATAGTTTTCAAATACTTTTCCAATATGAATAGTTTTCAAATTCGAATTTTAAAAGTTTTCAAATTCGAATTTTAAAAGTTTTCAAATTCGAATTTTAAAAATCCTCACATTTGAATAGTTTTCCAATTTCCAAAGAGAACAAAATAGAATAGAAAATGAAGGAATAGAACAGAAAAAAAAGAATAGAAGAATAGAATACAACTCTGTTCCACTCCACCACATTATAGTCTTTCATTTTCTGTAGTCCCCTCTATTGTATTCTATCTTTTTCGATTCTATTCCTCCAATTTCCACTCTACCCCATTCTCCTTGGAAATTGGAAAACTATTTGTATTTGAAAACTGTTCAAATTCGAAAACGATTTTAATTTTGAAAACTATTCAGATTTGAAAACTTTTTGAACTTTTTGAATTTGAAAACTATTTGAAATTGATTCAAAAACTTTTTGAATTGATTCGAAAACTTTTTGAATCGATCTGAAAACGAATTAAAAATATTAAACAAATCTAACTAAATGCATTTTTGTAAATAATGAATCATACCTAAACAACTTTTTTCATTCTGCACATGTCTACAGTGCACATGCGCTTATAACAACCATGCTGACAAGAGGAAAGAAATGACCTTATGGGTCTGCTGCTTCTCCTTTATTGTCCAATCACAGGCTGGGGGCAGGGAGATTATCAGGCTGTATTTTTTATTTGCAATAGAGAAAAGTGGGGTCACCCACCTGGCTGTACTATGTTGTAGAGCTGTGTAAATCCCAGGACAGACTGCATGGAATTACAAATTCCTGAGCATATAAAACAGCTCCAATATAAGTCTTTCATCTATGCATTTAGCTGTTTTTTTTCAAGTTCACCTTTAACACACAATGTTAACCAAGAAAAAAAATAAAAGTACATTAACCAGTTGGTTTTTATGTGTCTTTCACATTTCTTTACATTATAAGGTCAAATGTGTAAGTACGGTAATTGCATAACAGGGAACTTCTATAATGAGAAAATGTTCTCTGATATATCTTAGCGTGTTTAAAAATATCCTGTTAATTAAAATGGAATATGTCACTGCTAAGAACATCTCATGCATTATAATATCATATCTGATATGAAAAACCTAGAATATAATGATCTCACTTGCTTTGACTTTGCAATTATTGTAATACCTGAAAATAAAAATAAAAATAGAATTGAAAAAATTGTAATGCATTCATATCTACTGAACAATATATCTGAAGGAAAAAAACTATGAGAAGCATGTACTTTTATTTAGTACAATAACTACTAACAATATTTCTGTTCTGCTGTTTAAACTTAGAAAGCATCTGACATTTAATGTATTTTATATTATATATATTCTATAATATTTTTGTCTGTGTCCACTTTAAAGTATTTTTCCTGTTCCAATGACACCAATGCTTTTAAGACAGGAAGTGAAGGAAAGTTTCCGTAACTGGGAGAAAGGAGAAAATGTGAAAGAGCTTCCGACCATTCTCTACTCTGCTAAAATGTTGGATTTATTGCTACTTATGATGTCAGTAAGGCTACCTTCACACTGCATGGGTAGCCGCAGTCGCGGTAAAACCCCGCTAGTTTTAGCAGAGTTTTACCAGCGATAAGGCTCTGCTATGCGGATGGGAGCGCAGCGCTTTTAACCCCCCACAAGGGGTTAAAAAGGGGTTAAAAGTACCGGCGCTCAGCGCTACCGAGGCGGTGTGCAGCCCCTTTGGAAGCGCTTGCCATTCATTTCAATGGCAGGGGCGGTAGAGGAGTGGTATATTACCGCTCCCTTCACCGCCCCAAAGATGCTGCTTGCAGGACTTTTTGTAACGTCCTGCTAGCGCATCGCCCCAGTGTGAAAGCACTCAAGGCTTTCACATTGGGGTGGATTGGGGGGGACTTTTGAGGCGCTTTACAGATGCTATTTTTAGCTAAATAGCGTCTGTAAAACGCTTCAGTGTGAAAGTAGCCTTAGGGATATTTTGTTTACTACCTCTCCTGGTGAAATGTAAGTCTCCTAATTCATGGTCCCACTAGGACCTGAACACCCCACCTGTTATGAATATGGCAGATCACAGTGCTAGTCTTGATCATAGAATTTAGCTTTCCAACTGTACCCAAGTCTGCTGTGCCTCAGTGTGTTTTTACTATGTGCAACAATTAAAGCGGTTGTCTACCCAGATGAAAAAAAAAACTGTAAGGCAAAGGCATAATGAGCTAGTATGCACCGCATACTAGCTCATTATGAAATAATCACCTTAGAACGAAGCTCCCGCAGGGCTGCCCGATCCCTGAAGAGGGTGGCTTCTTCCGGGTTCACGGCTCCGGCGCTGTGAGTGGCCAGAGCCGCGAGACGTCATTCCCGCACATGCGCGCTAGAGCCCGTCTTTCCGGCATACTTTCCGGCAGGGTCCGGCGATATGCACCGGGCCTTCACCGAGCCATCACGGCGCATGCGCCATAATGTCAGCGGCTGAATTGCAAGTGGAATATCTCCTAAACCATATAGGTTTAGTAGATATTCATTTTACCTACAGGTAAGTCTTATTATATACTTATCTGTAGGTAAAAATGACTCTGGGGTAGACAACCGCTTTGAGGTATTGAGGTTGGGGGGTTCTCAATCATTCACTGAATGTGGTCCACCAGGGTATCATCCCGATACAATGATACAGTCAACCAAGTAAAGTGGGACTTTAGATATACCACTGGTAACCATACTATACAATAAATATATTATGTATTTACTAAGGTGTCCATCCAGCATAACAAACATCTTGCAGCTTTGTCAAGAAATCGGGTCCCAACGTACCATGTCTGCTGTGAAATTTCAATAGTAAGATCACTAGACATGTTCAATTTGTTTCATTCCGAATTGGTTTTTCAACAAAATTCTAAAAAATGTGTTAATTCGGAAATATTCAAATTAACGAAAACCTGTTTAACTCAATTCAAAAATCCGAAATTCAAAAACCCAAAAATTTTAAATCCGAAATTCGGAAATTCGAAAATGTGAAAATCCGAAACTAAAAACAAAAATCTGAAATGATAACTAACTAATTTATAATAACTATTACTAACTATGAAATTATAGGTATTGGAATTTCCTTTCAAATTCGGCAGTTAGTGAACCTAACAAATATGAATTTATCTGAAATTACGAATTATACGAAATAACGAATGCCACATCTAAATGAATGGAACATAATGAATTAATAATAATGAATAAAAATAAAAACATATTATTATTATTATTTTTTATTATTACTAATGTGTTACGTTACATTAGTTTAGATGCAGCATTCTTTATTTTGGATAATTCGTAATTCATATTCATTATGTTCACTAACAGCCAAATTTAAAAGGAAATTCTAATACCTATAATTTAATAGTTGGTTATTACTAGTTAGTTATTATTTCAGATTTTCAAATTTTTGGATTTTTGTTCTTAATTTCGGATTTTAAATTTTTCAGATTTTTTAATTTCCTAATTTCTGAATTTTTGAATTTCCAAATTTCTGGATTTTTGAATTTTTCCGAAGTTACAAATCTATTTGAAGTTACAAATCTATTCGAAGTATCAAATTTTGATCATAACGAATGACGCAAAAAATGAAAATAAAAAAAAGAATGAAACAAAAACAAACAAATTTTTTTGGCAGTGCACATGTCTAAAGATCCCCTTTAACCCCTTCCCGCCTGACCTATAGCAGATTGATGGCTTAGTGGGAATTTCATCCTCCTGAGTGGACGTCATATGACGTACTCTTAGAATGCGCCTCTCACGCAGCCATGCCTTGGCAACTGGGCACAGCCAATGACTGATAAATACATCGGCCCACTGCCAGTATCATGTGATCGCTGTGATCAATCACAACAGATCACATGCTAATTGTAAACAATGGTTGACTTCCTTTCATGCCATCCATTGTATACAATTGTGTTGCTAGCTGTGATTGGTCACAGTGATCACATTGTACAGACAGGCCAATCACAGCCCATCTGTACCATGTGATTAGCTTTGGCAATTCATGGCTAATCAAAACAAAAGACACTGAATTAATCAGTATTATTCAGTAAAAATGGTTGCTTATACCAATGACATTTGTTAGTATAAGCAAACATTATGTGTAAAAATAAAAAAATTCTGATCACTTCCCCAGAGTAGTACAGTGTTACTATGGTAACACTGTATTGCTCTGATCACAGTGTGTTAAAAAAAAAATCGAAAAAAAAAATTTTTTTACATACTGTCACCAGTCAGTGTCACTGATCACCGTCACACCAGTTATATGATGACGTTGTACTGAACTGGTGACAGTATGTTAAAAAATGTGATTTTTTTTTATTTCTTCATTTTACAAAAAATTGTGACAAAAAATTAAAACTTCAAAAACTCACCATGCTTCATACTAAATACCATGGATTGTCTACTTTCCAAAAAGGGGTCATTTGTGGGATATTTGTACTATCCTGGTGTTTTCGGGCCTCCAGATATGAGATTCATGAGCTGTCAGTACATCAAGATTGATCGATTTTCAGATATACAGTATATACCATCGTTTGTGGACTATAACTTTTCTACAGACTATAATATACACTGATTTGAGTTATTTTCACTAAGGAAATGTATCACAATACATTTTGACCTAAATTTATTACAAAAGCAATGCACGTTTTTTTAAAACATTTCGGTCTTTTTTTATTTGTTTAGCAAAAAATAAAAAAACAACTAGTGATTAAATACCACCAATTGGTGATTACCATAAATACCAACAATTTCTTGTGAGTACAGTGTTGCCTAACTGCAAAATTGTCATTCAAAGTCTGACAGCAATGAAAGCTGAAAGTTGGCCTGAGCAGGAAGGGGGTTAATGTGCCCAGTATTAGAGTGGTTAACCACTCCCTATTGACAAATGATGGCTGGGCGGAGGTTTCATTATTCTGACTGGGCATCTATTGACGTCCTGTCAGATAAGCCACTAGCGCGCACACACGGGAGCATGCAGTGCAGCGATTGTGGACGGCTCGTGTCCGCCGGACACAAGCCATCACTGATCATGGTAAACAGCCAGTGAAAACTTTGAGGAATTAATAGACCAAGCTTATGCCCAAGGTATAATCCAAAAATCAGAAAAACAATTGCGCCGTGCTATGCTAATCTGTTTATATTCACCACTATTTACCTACCTGGGGGACATAAAGGATCCTTATGAACTTTCGGAATGTGGTAGAAATAAGGCGTCTTGAAATAGTTTTTCCAAAAAATTGTTTTTCTGATTTTTGGATTATACCTTGGGCATAAGTCTATTAATTCCATGAAGTTTGTGTCATATTGTAACTCAAATTCCTTTGGAATCTAACTTACACATGTGGTAGACCCCAATTCCTTGGTGATCTAGAGCTGTCTTGGTATATGAATGGGAACATCACGTCCAAAACCCATTTTAAAGAGTCTGCAGGTAATTCTTACCTCCATTGGGGTAGTTGTCATCACCCCAAATGGAAGGAGAATATACTTTATAGCCAGTTCTGCCGCCTTCGGCGAAACTGTAGTAGCACCACAGATTATGATAAGCAATCGGCTATACTTACACAGAAGTTTTTAGAAAAAGGCTATGATCTTACACATATCAATGAGGCTATAAATAGGTATAGAAATGGAATCAGTGCTCCAAAAGAACGTCAACCTGATAACGAACTACAGGGGTTCCTTTCATAACTAAGTATATCAACCAGCATTGGGCCATTAAGAGAGCAGTGGAAAAACATTAGCCCATTCTGGCACAGGACCAAGCGCTCAATAAAGTACTTCCTAAAAAACCTAAGGTAGTCTTTAGGCGTGCTACTAGTGTCAAGAGTCTGATTGCGCCCAGCCGACTGAGGGATGATAAAATTGTTCCAGCTAGAAATATCCCCCAATTTTTCAATATGGTAGGTTGTTACAGATGTAAAACCATTAAATTCAAAGCATGTAAATTTATCTGTCATGGCCAAAGGAATTTCAAAGGTAGGGATGGTCGAAAATTTCCCATCAAGCAGTTCATCTGCTGTAGTACCCAGTTAGTTACATATGGGTTATGGTGCCCATGTGTGCTCGTGTATGTAGGTTGGACGGTGTGCACCATGAGAACTCGCTTTGGTGAGCACCGTAGATTTATAGAGAGTAACGGTGACAAACATAGTGTCCGTAACGCTGGTCTTACACTCTTTGGTATTGAGGCTATTTCAATGTCACTCCCCGAAGGAGAAAGATTTGCCCAGTTGTGCGAGCGTGAGTCCTTTTGGATATTCACTTTAAATACCATGTCGCCGGAGAGGTTAAACGAAAAGCTGGAAATAGGCCCCTTGATTTGATACCTAGACGTACATTTGGGTTTTTACAAATCTGTACATAAGTCTTAACGACCTTCATAGGAGGTGCCCCACTTATAGAACTTGTGGCATATCCTATTAAGAAATTAAGTATATGTTTATCTGATAGTCGGGATAAGTACTAGCCAGGTGTCTAACCTCAAAGCTACTGAAGTATACCCTACGGTAGTCACTCTGTGTGTATATGGACATATGTGTGTATACACGTAATCATGTGGATATATATTAATATTTATAATCATAAAAATGTTTGATATATATTATATCCCATTAATTATGTGTGTGGAGATAATTAGGAGGCACTAATTATATACAGTGCCTTGAAAAAGTATTCATACCCCTTGAAATTTTCCACATTTTGTCATGTTACAACCAAAAACATAAATGTATTTTATTGGGATTTTATGTGATAGACCAACACAAAGTGGCACATAATTGTGAAGTGGAAGGAAAATGATAAATGTTTTTCAAAAATTTTGACAAATGAATATCTGAAAAGTGTGGAGGAGCTGCAGAGTTTCACAGCTCAGGTGGGGGAATCTGTCCACAGGACAACTATTAGTTGTGTACTCCACAAATCTGGCCTTTATGGAAAAGTGGCAAGAAGAAAGCCATTGTTGAAAGAAAGACATAAGAAGTCCCGTTTGCAGTTCGCGAGAAGCCATGTGGGGGACACAGCAAACATGTGGAAGAAGGTGCTGTGGTCAGATGAGACCAAAATTTAACATTTGGCCTAAAAGCAAAATGCTATGTGTGGCGGAAAACTAACACTGAACATCACCCTGAACACACCATCCCCACCGTGAAACATGGTGGTGGTGGCATTGTGTTGTGGAGATGCTTTTCTTCAGCAGGGACAGAAAAACTGGTCAGAGTTGATGGGAAGATAGATGGAGCCAAATACAGGGCAATCTTAGAAGAAAACCTGTTAGAGTCTGCAAGAGACTTGAGACTGGGGTGGAGGTTCTCCTTCCAGCAGGACAAAGACCCTAAACATATAGGCAGAGCTACAATGGAATGGATTCGATCAAAACATATTTATGTGTTAGAATGGCCCAGTCAAAGTCCAGACCTAAATCCAATTGAGAATCTGTGGCAAGACTTGAAAATTGCTGTTCACAGACTCTCAGATCTGTCAGATTGAATCTCCATCCAATCTGACAGATCTTGAGCTATATTTCAAAGAAGAATGGTCAGAAATGTCACTCTCTAGATGTGCAAAACTGGTAGAGACATCCCCAAAAAGACTTGCAGCTGTAATTGCAGTGAAAGGTGGTTCTACAAAGTATTGTACAAGTACTGAATACAAATGCACACCGCACTTTTCAGATATTCATTTGTCAAAATTTTTGAAAAACATTTATCATTTTCCTTCCACTTCACAATTATGTGCCACTTTGTGTTGGTCTATCACATAAAATCCCAATAAAATATATTTATGTTTTTGGTTGTAACATGACAAAATGTGTAAAATGTCAAGTGGTATGAATACTTTTTCAAGGCACTGTATGTTTTTACTGGAAATGAATAATTAAAAACTAATATTAGAATCACACATGCATTGTAATCCAAATAATTGGTTGGCTTGTATTTTAATAATTTTTATTTAATTTAATATTTATTCATATAAATTGTCTCCCTATTATATTATTTATATATACTTGGTATTAATTGATTATGAACTCATGTCTGTGGGTTGCTTGTCTTCCCTGTTTGACAATTGTGTTTGGACTGCTTTGTTATTGTAAGTCCTTGCCCACGGCCTGGCCCTTTAATGTATACCCTAACAGGAGGGGCTAATATGTGTATATAATATGGCCATCGATAGGAAGGGGTGTGACCTGAAGAAAGAGGTCACGCCTCTGAAACATGTTGTCCTAGCACGTGTAATCACTTCACAGTTTAGGCTGGCTTCCACACGTTGGCAGTGAGTGACATTACGCGGTGCCACCTGGTCCAGCGTGCCTGCGCCATCCACACAACGGTACAGAGGTGTCTGCAGCAAGCTGTGCGGGCTCTATACACCTGGTGAGGGACCTCCAGATTGGAATCCTTTGGAGGAACAAGCCACGGGATGGGAACTCTTGTATCTGTGTGCACAAGGTGATTTATCCATGTCCCGCAGTGAGTGCAACCTTTATTGCCTCTTATTCTTATAATAAACTTTATTACACGAGGTTGGCGTGCACGCTCTTCTCCCTTTGTCTTTATGCCCCTGAGGAGGCATATGACATTCTTGCCATGTCGCGTGATGAGAACAATGGGGAGCTCTTATCATATGATTCTGGTTCGGACTATGAGCCAGTAGAGGGCAGTGGATCAGAGTCTGATTCAGTGGAGGAAACCACCCCCTCTCCTAGAAGAATAAGAAGATCAGGACCAAGATCTGCCCACCACTAGCAGCGCCAGACCCCAGGAAGAGGAACCCAGTACAAGTACTGGAATTACATGCCCAACCCAAAGAACCATAATCCGGGTCTAGGCACAGTCCTTCCTTACGATGCCCTGGCAAACCCCGTATGGTTGCCTGACAAGTCACTGCACAGCAAGGTGTGCAGGCTGACACTACCAATTTTTCCCTATTGGATTATTTTTATTTGTTTTTCTCCCCCGAATTGCTGCAGAGTATGGTGGACCAAACCAATCTCCATGCAGAGCAATTTATTGCTGCCAACCCCAACCCCAATTAAACACCTGCATGTTCTATTGGCGACGTCTGACACTGGATGAATTAGAATTATTTTCGAGCCTTAGGTTTAATATGGGGCTTACAAAAAAAAGGAGTCCATGCGTTCTGGTCCACCCACCCCATCTGGCACTTGCCAATATACTCTACTGTCATGTCCAGGACAAGATACAACATGATTATGCGTTTCCTGCATTTTAGCGATAATTTGCAGTGCCCTCCCCGAGATTATCCCAACCATGATAAACTGTACCAGATACGCCCCCTAATTAATTCCTTTTACCGGAGATTTGCAGAAGTGTTCATCCCAGATAAAAACATATTTGTGAATGAATCCCTCATACATTTCACTGGCCGGCTGCAGTTCAAACAGTACATTCCAAGCAAGAGAGCCAGGTATGTTTTAAAACTGAACAAACTGTGATTGAGCGACTCAATACCTATACACCTTCTGAATCTATGAAGATAAAGACTCCCAGCTCCAGCCCTTCATTGCCCCACATATATTGGAACCACTGGGAAAATTGTCTGGGCGCTGGCATACCCCCTGTTTGGAAAAGGATACCACTTATATGTTGACAACTATTATACAAGCTTGCCCCGATTTCGCCACCTTTATCGAGGAACTACCCTGGCCTGCAGCACCTTCAAGGGCTTCCCACAAAATCTCCTCACCAAAAAACACTACAAAACGGGTAATCTGCCTTCATGAGAAATGAAGTGGTATTGGCCATGAAGTGGAGGGACAAGAAAGATGTCATCATCCTCTCTACCATCCACAACGACACCTTGATGTAGATTCAGAGAAGATGTAACTTCGTTGTAAAGCCCGAATGTGTCCACGACTACAATCTATTCATGGGGGGGGGGGGGTGGATTTAAATGACCAGATGGTACAGCCCTATTTGTCTACCCGAAAGTCCCGTTATTGGTACAAGAAAGCTGCATTTCACCTTTTCCATGTGGCCATGTATAATTTGTTTGTCTGTTATTAAATATTGTCCAAAAACCAATCCCTCACCTACCTCAAATACATTGAAGAAATTGTTACTGCCCTCATTTATCAGCAAGGACCCGCCCCAGGAAGTATTCGCTCCGATAGTGTGAGTCGACTCCACGAGCAACATTTTCCCTACACCATCCCCCCACAGAATCTGGAAGAAGACGACAAAGGAAATGTCGTGTATGCTCAAGAGGAGGAGTCAGAAGAGATACCACCTATTATTGCCCCCAATGTCCCTCCCAATCTGGCCTGTGCATCGGAGATTGTTTCAAAAATTATCACACATTAATCAGATATTAGTTCCCCTTATTTTTAAGACTGCCATTTACCCATTTCAAATACCTGTGTGGATAATTTGCGTTATCTGGCCCTGGCCTGTTTACAGACGATGTCTTTGCCTGCCATTTTAAACCATGTTTATGACTTCCACGTGCACTGACCTCGGCCTTTGACTCGACCATGTTTTTGCCTGCCACTTGGACTGATCTTTTGCCCTTATACTTTAGTACACAGGGGTTTCACATATCTGATGGGCTCCAGAAAAGTGTTCTGAGTAGAGAAAAACAGTTTTTGGTTTTCTGTGTTCCCAGAACAGGATCTAGTTTCCCAGAGGCTTCAAAGAGATTTGGGTGGGAGAAGTCTCTACCACTGTCCCCCTGGCCCTTGATGGTCCTTCCTGCTGCCTGGGCCAATACTTTGGCTGTGCTGACCATATCACTGCCTGTAATTACCCAGGACTTTATGGACCATGTTTCTTCCTGTTGCTTGGACCAATACATTGGCTGTTTTGACCATATCTCTGCTTGCTGCCGCTACTGACTATGGACAGTATTTCTGCCTGGACATCTCTGCCTGCTACCTGGACCAATGCTTTTGCTGTCGCTAACCACATCCCTGCCTGCTGCCTGGACCGATGCTCTCCTCTGTGGACCACTGCACTACTAAAACCACAGGTAATCTTTTGTTATTTGGTATGTACATGCTATATGTTAGAAATATAAGGGGCCTTCAAAAATATGATCATAGTCAGAAAATGATATGTGTAATTTATGCTCCAAGAACACCTGGAGGTGCTAATTGGATGTTGGGCCTCTATATGTGGCCAGGCTGTGTAAAAGTCTCATACATGTGGTATCCCTATACTCAGGAGGAGTAGCAGAATGTATTTTTGCTATGTACATGTTATGTGTTGGAAATATCTTATAAATGGACAACTTTGTGTAAAAAAAAAGTGTTTTCATTTTTTTCCACATTTTCCAAAAACTTCTGGAAAAAAATGAACTGTTCAAAAGACTCATTAAGCCTCATAGGTTATACGTTGGGGTGTTAGCTTTCCAAAATGGGGTCATTTTGTGGGCAATTCAAAATAGAAAAAAAGAAAACAATTATAAACATTTTGTTTGGATATAGTGTAGCATGACTGAGTAATTGTCACTCAAAGTGTGAGAGCACTGAAAGCTGGAAATTGGTCTCAGCAGGAAGTGTTCTAAGTGCGTGGTATTGAAGTGGTTAAAGAGAAATTAACATTGATTTGTATCAATTATATTTTCTTTTTGTATACATTTTTAAACTGCAGTTTTAAACCTGTTAAAAAAAATAGAAACTATATTTTACAGATAACAAAGACTGTATATTTGTTTTACAAATAAACATTAAATACACTGTGGGATAACTAAAGCAATAAAAAAGTACAGACATGGAAAGGAGGATAGAATGTTGATTGGATAAATGACTATATAATATTGATATGGAAGGTTTAATAGCAAAAAAAAGGAATTCTTCATTGTGACCACAATAGGTTCAATTAAAAAACATCTAACCCCTGCACACCAGCCCGTGTCTATAGTAGTAAACAACTTCAGACCAGCTCCATCCAGGCCATGGATGGAGCCGGTCTGAAACCATCACGGGCTGAGCTGATGTGCGGTAGTTGGATGTTCTTTCACTTGGAGTTGCATAGAGCCAAGACGAACTCTTTCTTGTGCCTGCACCCACACAGTAAAGCCTCGTACACACGGTTCAACAATCGCATACAAGAGGTCGTACTCACGACCGTTGTATGCGAAATCGATCGTTCGTATGCGCGATTTGAACAGTCGAACATACGACGGTCGTACAAGGGAGTTGTATGAGCAGACTAGAAAACTTGGTCGTACCAACAAGCTCTCATACGACCCATTACATGCACCTGAACGTTCTTTCCCCGGCCATACGATCGTGTAGCACAGTCAGTATGCTGCATACAACAGCCAACATACGATTCAACACGGTCGTACGTGCGATCGTTGAACCGTGTGTACGGGGCTTTAGAGTCACTGGACTACTGGATGTATGTCTATAGCAGCACCCTAAGTTTTGCATGGTTAAAATACATTAAAAATATGTACAAAACCAACATACCTTCACTTTAAAATACAGTCATGACCCTTGTGTTTCTTGTATCATCACTGTCATCCACATTGCATAATCTAGTTGTCAAAGTGGGTGCCTGGCAGCTAAACTAAAGAACTTTTCCCCTGCTAGGGACTCATTACAAAGCCATCACAAAAAGAGAGTAAACTGTAGTTCTTAGAATCAATTAAAGTGTTACTAAACCCACAACAGTAAAATCAGTCTGTATGTGCAGTAAATCATGCTTCTTATACTCACTGGGGAGCCTACGGGTTAATTTTCTACATTATGTAAAAAGGCTGTTTGATCCTATCTTCTCTGATCCCCCCTCCCCTTCTTTTACTGTCCCCAATCCATCTCCTGATAGAACAGAGTCCTAAGAGAAATTCTGCACATGCTCAGTTAGGTGTGTACTGCTAGAAATGTTTTTTTTGGAAGAGTGCATTTGATCAGAACAGGGCCAATCAGCACTATCCAGACAAAAAAGTCAGGGGTCCTTCAGCATCATAGGACAGTCAGAGATAAATGAAAACTTCTCCTATAAGATTTAACTTTGAGGGCATGTGGCCTGGTATGGTTCGGGAGGGGGGGCTCACTCATCACTTTCATGGATTTTGGGGGGACACCCACATCAATTTTTTAAAAAAATTTGGTGTGGATTTCCCCTTAAAATCCATAATAGACCCGAAGGGCTTGGAATGGACTGGGGGGACCCTACGCTGTTTTTTTCCTTGCTTTTTTATCTATATTGCCTGGAGCCAGCAATACATTACAGCCGCAATCAAATTTTAATCAATTTTTTTCCTTTAGCAATGTCATGTTGCTGCGGCACTGTTCTAAACATCAAACAGATGCGCCACTTCACAGACAGACCCTCCAGGCATGATTGAGCATTATTAAAATCACTACTCCTGCATAAAATTATTGTTTTAAAAAACTTTTTTTTTCATTGATACATGTCCCCTAGGGCAGTACCTGGCTCCCCATATGGCTCCCCATATACTTTTTATGGCAATAACTTGCATATAAGCCTTTAAAATTAGCACTTTTGATTTTTAATGTTCGTGCCCCATAGACTTTAATAGGGTTTGCATGTTTGAGGTGTTCTGGTGTGAACCGAACTGGGGGTATTTGGCCCATCCCTAGACCTGGGTGTTGGGAAGCATAACATGTCTTAAGGTTAGACATTTATTGACTGTTTCATAGAGGCTGTATCTGAAGAAGGGTGATGTGTGCCCTTTAGGCACAAAGTGTCATATGGTGGAAGGCAATTTTTTTTTGTTTTAATATCAAATGTTTCTGGACGATTGAAACCTGATTACACCTAGCCTGGAATGGCTTCTGAGCATGATTACCCAGCAGGCTGTGTGTAAGGGAAGAATGCATAGCAGAATCTTCATCTGGAAAAAGGATTCGCGTATACCCCTTGGCGGTGGAGTATGAAAACAGATGAGCTTTGCTTCCGACCACCTGGTGATGGGAAGATTAAACTGACTAATTGCCTTGCCTGCATCAAAAAGCTAACTGTTGCTGGAATGCTGACCTGGGTCAAGAAGTTTGATGGTGAAATAGCAGTGCTACCTAGTGGAGACCACAGCATGCTTCCTGGAACATGTTCAGGGGCGTAATATACTTCCTGGTGATAAGGAAGAACTCCCTTTATGGCATCCCATTGGACAGAGGACTACACGGGCGGGCAGAGGTTGTTTGTGTGGGGTGTGTATGAAAATGGTTTAAGAGATAATGAAGAGCTAGGGTTCTTCCTCTATAACCTGGAGCCTAGCTAGCATACAGAACACGAAAGGAAGGACTTACGGTATCGTATCATCCCTGCTCTTTTGTTTTATATGCTCTGTAGTATTCTTTTAGTGTTTTATGTTAGCATTTCCACTTTCTTTGTAAATAAATGAGACCTTTGCTTCTTGAGTATTATGGTTATTTCTATTGCTAACATTGTTATTATATCATCACCATTATTATTATCAGAGCTTTGATAAACTAGCTAACTACAGGAATAGATTATTACCACTACTAT
>BLSH010016775.1:19166-35917 GCA_018402905.1 Glandirana rugosa | reverse complement strand
TTAAATTTTTAGATTTTTATATATATATATAAAAAGTTAACTACAAAACCCTACTGGGTATTGATTCCAACTGCACAGTGCTGCAACAAGTATTATAGTGTGAATTTGACATATGTAGCTTCCATTAACTGAAATTTTATAAAATTCCCACTCCTAGCGCCTATGATGGCTAACCTATGTATAAAAGATGCAACACTTATTTTCAGGCTGTCCGGTCATGCCTTCCCCTGTGTGAGCCAGTGGTGTATGCAGGGGAGAGGAAGGAGCACCAACAACTGATGGGACATAGGAACCCATGCATGATGTCACCACTCCAGACTTTAGCAGCCATTGTCAAGCACGCTCTCCTCTCCCCTTCAGCCACAGCTGAGTAACTCGGGATCATGTAACCAGACCGGAGCTAGCTGAAAATAGGCAAGTCCGCGAGTTGGGGGGTGCAAATTAGTTACCTCGCCCCAGGCGCTGACAACCCACGCTACGCCACTGCTCACACCATAACTTGACAGATAAATGGCTAATTATGGTTTAGCGAATAAGCCTGCTCATATTTGGGGTTCTTTCTAAGAAGATTTATTCAATAGTGACTCACATAGTTTATTTAATTTAAAAGGTAGAATGTTAACTTTATTTCAATAGACTTTACTTGCAAAAGTTGAGAATTCTGTGATGGAATTGTTATCTATTGAGCTGCCAAGCTCCTACACATTTCATTAAAGTACATTTCAGATAATGTTTTCTATGCAATCACATTGAAGTGGTGAAACAACCGTCTTCAGAGTTACTGATGGAATGTGTAGGCTGTGCTAACTGTTAATGCATGTAGCACAATGTTTAGGAAAAGTCTAATGAAATTTGACAAAAGCTGGTAATGTATCCGTCAATCCTTTACATCAGGTAACTTAATGTATGACTTTTCACTTCATCGCTTAAATGTTTTTCTAACTCTGATTGTGTTTAGTACTTGGATTAAATAGACTATATAAATGTACAATAAATCACTTTTTGGTGGTGATAATTTGCACTTGAATGCTGAATTCTCTTCTGCAACCACCTGTGGTTCCTCCCTAAATCATTATAAATAGCGTACACATTTTTTCTGGTTTGACTCTTGTTTTGTTATAGTTTTTTTCCCCACATCAACATAGGAAGATGTGGGTGGTTGGGGGAGATGGAGGGAGAGGTGAGGTGGGGGCCAGGGACTAGGCGGAGAGGCCAGGTAACCCCTAGACCATAGTTGGGACTGGGAGGATGATCAGAAAAAGAACTTATGTTTTGAAGAGGGTTCCCACTTGTGTCCTCTTTTATTTTAATTACATTTTTTTGTTGTTTTTGGGGGAGAAGTGTGATATATATGGATGTAAGGATATGCCTCTAGGAGATAAACCTTGTAATATATATGTATTATATGTTTGTAATGATATATTTAATATGTATTAATAGGTCCTTACAGTGTCATCAAACCCAGACTATGAAAATCGCACATTACCTGTTATATAACAGAGTGTGCATACCCACAAAGCCACCAAAGCATAGGTTTTGTGTAGAGTGAAATATATCTAGTTGATCCTGTCTTCAGCTGCCCCTCCCCTCGTCTCTGTGTCCCCATTGCAGGCTGAGAATGTGTAGGCCAGTTTGTGTCCTCTAATGAGCATGCTTGTATTTCAGTTCCCTTCTACGCTCTTCATTTTCTCCTTTTCCTTATCTGTGCAGCCCATGTGTCTATAGAGTCACACGTATGGGTATATACACTGTGGTAAATAACACTCCCCTCCCTCCCTCCTCCATGTCCTCCTATGGTTAAATATTATGGGAGCGGGATATAGTATGCTGATTGATTACGTTCACTTAGAGACTCACAAAAATGCTTAGTTTTAATATAAATCAGTATTAAATATATCAAATGTAATTGCTCATGCCTGTGAAGTAGAAAAAGAGCCTGTGATGCAGATGCCATCTGAACAAAATGAAAGCCAGTCTCAATCATCTTTGATTCCACCTGCACCATATTAATGCGCAAAAAATACTCATCTGATGTTCAATAAAGATTTATATAGGGAGCTATAAAACAGTTTTTTTTTTAAAGCAGAGCTCAGAGAAAAACTTTTTTCCATATCTTTGTTGCTGATCTCCTATCTTCACCAACTATGCCATCCATCTTCTGCTGAGCTCTGTAGTTCCTCTGTAGTAGCCTGCTGAACTTGCTGAAAAAACGTTATTCCCCTGTGACATGCTGTTTATAAGACCACTGTCCGTTCTCCCTCCTGTACTGGCAGGCAGCGGTCTGACACGCCTTCCTGTAGTTCTCTAAAAGCCCAGCAGGCATTTCTATTTCCGCCTGCTGGGCTGTAGTGGGCGGAGGGGGTCTCACAGCCCCCTGGTCTGTGCCACCCATAGAGGTGGTTTCCTCCTCCCTTCTCCTCCTCCTCCTCTCTTCAGCAATGCTCCACCCCTTGTCTGTCCATCCGCCATCTCTCATCAATGATAGCAGAGATCACCCGCTATGACATGCCTGGTATTTCTGGAATGCCTGGCATGCTTGCTATGTGAACACCACTCTATATTTTTCTCCTTTCACAGCCGTATTGTGATACACACCACAGAGCGCACTGTTCAGATATGGCTATGACAGGAGAAAGTTACAGAGCGGTATTCACATAGCAAGCATGCCAGACATTTCAGATATTCCAGGCATGTTGTAGCAGGAGATCTCTGCTATTCCTGGAATTTCTGACATGCTTGATATGTAATCTCCGCTCTGTAATTTTCTCCTGTCAAAGCCGCATCGGAACAATGCGCTCTGCGCTGTGTACATCACAATACAGCTGTGAAAGGAAAAAATACATTCCAGAAATACCAGGCATGTCATAGCAGGAGATCTCTGCTATCATTGATGAGAGATGGCAGATGGGTACGGGGGTGGGAGGGGGGCATTGCACTGATGGGCACTGATAAGCGGCACTGATGGGCAATGATAAGTGGCACGGGTGGGCATGGTGTCACCGCACTGATGGGGACTGATAAGAGGCACTGGTGGGCATGGTGTCACTGCACTGGTGGGCACTGGTGGGCACTGATAAGAGGCATTGGTTGGCACAGTGTCACTGCACTGGTGGACATGCTGTCACCGCACTGATGGGCACTAATAAGCGGCACTGGTGGGCATGGTGTCACCACACTGATGGGCACTGATAAGAGGCACTGGTGGGCACGGTGTCACTGCTCTGATGGGCACTGATAAGAGGAACTGGTGGGCACGGTGTCAATGCACTGGTGGGCACAGTGTCACCGCATTGATGGGCACTTTTAAACGGCACTTGTGGGCACAGTGTCAGCGCACTGATGGGCACTGATAAGTGGCACCTGTGGGTACGGTGTCACTACACTGATGGGCACTGATAAGCAGCACTGGTGGGCATGGTGTTACCGCACTGGTGGGCACGGTGTCACCGCACTGGTGGGCACTGTGTGACTGCACTGATGGTCACTGTGTAACCGCACTGATGGGCACTAATAAGCTGCACTGGTGTGACCACACTGATGGGCACTGATAAGCGGCACTGATGAGGCTGCACTATTTACTGACACCATACACTTCCATATATCTATAGGAGGCGTTTCCACCATCCCTGCAAAGTTTCATTTTTATGTCTTATTTTGAGTGTGATGTGTATTATATGTGATGTTACATATCACAGAGACCAGTATTGTGGTGATATGGAAGTTTATTGAGATTTCCATACATTAGAGGGTTCCACCATTATTGTATTATTGATTAGTAAGTTAGAGCTGCACTTTTTTTTTTCTCATGCTGACATTTACTTGTGTTACATTCTGATATAAAACATCCCGGCTATTTCTTTCTGTTGTGCAGCGGGGGATGTTTTCTCATACACCAAACCAGCACTGATTGCTGTTATAATGATTTAAAATCTGCAGGAGGAGGAGGAATATTTCTAATGGTGAATTACAGCAGAGCGCAGTGTGTATAACATATCACTATGGGATGTGTGTACAGATCAGTAATGATTACAGAAAGGACAATATGGTTATCTCCTTGTGGCTGGAGAGGAGAGAAGACATGTTGTGTGTAACTGGTTAGTTTGCCTGGCTGCAGAATGAGGAGTGTTATTCATGTTGAACTGGGCTTGTTCACATTTACATGTACAGGCCTAGTGCACCTCCCACATTCATTAACTTGTGCAATGCCTGATGGGAAATGTAGTCTAAACAAAGAGAAGAGGTTATGATACAATTACTTTTCTAATGGAGCCTTCCTAGCTAAATACATGCCTGCATCATCTGAACTAGAGAGACCAACATCTGTAAATTAAATTGGACATATCTCTTCAAAGGAACAAATGTAATAACCGTTTAGTGTTTTGTGTAGGGGGGTGTACTAACAGGGGATTTTTTGAAAATCCCAGAGTTCTGCTTTAAGTTTATAATTTAATTTGAATTGCTCTTTTGAAACTGGGCTGGCCAGACACAGACTCACACTGTAGAGAGAATACATCAGCAGAGTAATAGAAGACCCTCCCAAGGATATTTCCCTGCAGGTACCAAAGAACAGGGAAAGATCATGTGACCACACAACAGGGCTGCAGGAATAAGGTACTTAGAGGAGTAAAAACAAAAAATACAGTGGCATGATATATATGAGTTATGTGAATGAATTATGGCAATTGACACTTTTCTGTTTAGTATCACTTTAATTGTATTTTTTAAGTGTAAGCAGTGTGAGACTGTGAGTACTTTAATGTGACTTGGTATCAACTTCTTGTAATGTCTGTACAGCCAATCTCAGACAAGGAAAAGGAAAAGCAGCAAAAGTAGCTAAATATGCGCAAAAATCATACTAGACCACATGCGCTCAACATAGGTGCCATGAAGATGAGTACAAGGGCCCCTTCCCCACAACCCTGGCCCAGTGATTGTGGGGAAATGGGAAGGGAAGACTTACCCCTCCTCATTCATGAAATAAGTCATTTGTAAATAAGCACATACAAGCATTTGATAAGTGTCCTTTAGTAAAAAAAAATAACCCCCCTTCCCAGAAAGATCCAGCATTGTAAATTTACTGCAGAAAAAGTATCAGTGCCAAAGTCCCAACTTTGGCACAGCATTGTCTTAGCCCTTACTCAATGTCTGAATATTCATACTTCAACAATACAATTTTGCATGTTCATCATTTCTTTGAAAAATGATCATTTATTTTATGGTTTGCGCATGAAAGACTGCCCATCATAACATGTCTGTCCGTAGCTTAAGGGTGATTGCCAGTCATTCTATTGGCATTAGAGGACAAGATCTTATCAGTAGCACCTGCTCTGAGCAGGGCTGTATCCTTAACAGATGTTGAGCTGTATGGAATGGATGAATGTGCTGATGTTTGATAAAGAAATAATGTAGTTTTGTACGTACTTTCTTTCTCTTTTGTGATGCCCGATGCATGGCCCTGTGGGGAGCACAGTTTCATGTATTGTACAGTGAGAATTAATTATGTTCAGCCTTGCAGCGTGTTGTCATTCCACGAGAAGCATTGTTGAAATTTTGTTGAAATGCAGTTGACAGTGAGATATCACAGGACGAAAGAATAGAATCAATTACCGCTCTTATTATTCTTGTTTAATGAGCTGGTTAATTGAGCTGCATGTCAAAAGTTCATTTTGTACTAGTGACCACTCTTGTTTTAGCGATTATATAAAACTCACATTAAAAGTTATTTTGTCATTCATTTTCTTCTGTATCGTTCACCTCTTAAAGAGCACCTATACACACATTTTCAAAAATAAATGGAAACATTTATATATGGGGTGTAGAGGGTCCTTCTTAAAGTGACCCTGTTGTTATCCTTAAACAAGTAAATGATAGGTATACTATAAGTCATCAGGCTGAATATTCAACTGTCTGGTGGACAGTGAGAGAAACCTTTGCTCACTTCAAGAGTTTCGGGTGCTGGAACACTTCAGGGTATTTTGGAAAGTGTGTCCCTCGCTGAATGCTGTGGTTCCACCCATCGGCCTCTATGTCACAATATGTTGCAGTGACACAAGATCCTACATGCTCAAAAATGTTGGACAGCCTAAACATCTGGAGCATTTGAAGTGAGAAAAGGCTTCCCTCCGATCCCATTCTTCATGCTTACTAATAAGGACCATGGCTTACTTTGTGGGGTACACTTTTCTATGCCCCTTTTTTTGCCCCCTTCCTCCCTCTCAAGGCCAATGATTTCTAGTCCTCCCCTGCTGGTGCAGTTATAAGAAATGCAATTTCTCAGCATGGACCAAGCCTTTCTCTCTGATTAGATAATCCCAGGCAGCAGTCATTGAGTGGTGTCCAGCAGGCAGAGTGCACATATGTTAGTATCAGTGAAAATCCATGTCTGTTGGTCAATAGTGAATGAGCTAAACCTTGAGAGGTCCTACTAGGGTGGAAGCAAGGAGCAAGGAGAGACCTGATACAGCTGTGCTACAATCAGCAAAAGCAATCTAGATTACATTCTCTACAGCAGTGGTTCTCAACTCCGGTCCTCGGGACCCACCAACAGACCAGATTTTAAGTATTACCTTGGGGAGATGCTGACTAGAACACTGCAATCACTGAGCAGCAAATGATATCACCTGTGATGTATTTCAGTTATCCTGCAAACCTGGCCTGTTGGGGGGTCCCGAGGACCGGAGTTGAGAACCACTGCTCTACAGCCTGTAAAGTGCAGGTACCCCCAGTCACCAACAACAAAGTAAAATACTCTGGAGCCTTATAATTCTCCCAGAACTGTCACATGGGGGCAGGGAAAGAGTTCATAGCCATGTGTAAGCTTTAACTAGTCATTTTGGAATATAAACAGCAAAGCAGGGCGCTGAGGGAGTGGGAAAATGTATGTGCGTGTACAGTCAGGGCCATCTTTAATATTGATTGGACCCTGGGCAAACATTTTCTTGCCCGCCCCCCCCCCCCTCCCCATTTTGAGACAATAAAAAAATAGCCAGTGGACTCAAAATAAGTTTGTTGCAGCAGATCACTCAATAATTGCAATTGGTTGCATGAGGTTACAGCCTATCATTACCACTCATTGACTGATTGCTAGAGGTTACAACACATCATTTCTGCTTGCTGATTGGTTGCTAGAGGTTACTGCACATTATTAATGCTCACTAATTTTTTGCTATAGATTACAGTATATCATTATCACTCACTGGTTGCTAGAGGTTACAGCACATCATTACCACCCACTGATTAGTTGCTAGAAGTTACAGCACATCATTACCACTCACTGATTGGTTGCTGGAAGTTACAGCACATCATTATCGCTCACTGATTGGTTGTTAGAGGTTACTGCACATCATTATTGCTAACTGACGGGTCGCTACAGATTACAGCAGATCACTACTGTTCACCGATTAATTGACAGAGGTTACTGCACATAATTACCACTCACTGAGCAGTGGAGCAATCCCAAACATTTGACCAAGTAAAGCATCACATTAATACACACATTACAGGAGATGGTGAGAGGCTGCGCACATACGACAGGACAGAGGATGACAGTGGGGGCCGGAGAAGGACACGGAGGATGACAGGAGGGGGGCCGGAGAAGAACTCAGAGGATGACAGGAGGGGGGCCGGAGAAGAATGCAGAGGATGACAGAAGGGGGGCCATAGAAGAACACAGAGGATGACATGAGAGGGGCTGGAGAAGAACATGGAGGATGACAGGGGGGCCAGAGAAAAACACGGAGGATGACAGGAAGGGGGCCGGAGAAGGATGACAGGAGGGGGGCCAGAGAAGAACACGGAGGATGACAGGAGGCGAGCCGGAGAATAATATGGTGGATAACAGGAGGGGGTCGGGAGAAGAACACAGAGGATGACAGAGGGGGGCCAGAAAAGAACATGAAGGATTACAGGAGGGGGGCCGGAGTAGAACGCAGAGGATGACAGGAGGGGGGCTGGAGAAGGTCAAGGAGGATGACAGGAGGGGGGCCAGAGAAGGACACAGAGGAAGACAGAAGGGGGGCCGGAGAAGGACACAGAGGGTGAAAGGAGGGGAACTGGAGGAGGACACAGGGGACAGTCAGGGACAATCGGTGCAGTGGTGGGGGCAGTTACAAGCAGCAGCTGATAGCCACAGGAGGGAGAATCTGCCCCCACCGCCGCACCGCTCATCCCTGCCTGTCCAGATATGGGATCAAGCATCGGATCATTTGCACAATACCAATACTAGTATCGGTGCAACCCTAATTATGACCCAAACCTGCAGTGTTTTTATTTGTAAATACCACTTTAGGCCTGGTTCACATGTATGTGGGTTGGAGGTCCACATTTGTACAGGCACGGCAGCCCATTCATTTGAATGGGATGCCATGCCTGTGCTTCCTGCAAAAAATAAGTGCATGCTGCATTTTAAAAGTGTTGTGGCCTTGAGATTGCACCCTGATTTTGCACCATGCGATCCACCTGCAGTTCCTGCACACACAAATGCACTGTTTTTTTAAAAGCGTGGCTCATGCATCTAAAAACGCAGCAAGTTTGCCATTGCAGGAACTGTAGGATAAATTGCATGGTGCAAAAGCAGAATGGATTTCAAGGCCACTGCATTTTTAAAATGCAGGATGCACCTATTTTCTGCAGGAAGCGTAGGCTTGGCAGCCCATTCAAATGAATGGGCTACCATGCCTGTACAAACACGCATACATGTAAACGAGGCCTAAAATAAATAATCAAGCAGTGTGGTCTGTGGCCTGGTCCATGCTGCGTGCACTGCTCTGTAATAAACAGCCACACAGTCAGCCTGAACTGGTTAGAGACACGACATGTTTTAAAACATAATGGGTTGGGGTCTCAGAAGCCAGCAGCCAGGGGAGGAGATAGACCTACCTGGTTGGTCCTCCTGGCCACGACCACCAGCTCAGCTACGATCAGCATTTGCTCACAAGACACCAGTTAGTTCTGTGTGTAGTCTAGTGCCTGACTAGTCTAGCTACTAGCAGCACACTCCAGTCCTCTCTGACATCGGCGCTGGCTCTTTACACTACACGGCGCGACGGTGGCGGTCCCTCGGCCTCCGATTCGATGTGCAGAGGCAGGCAGCACGCATAGCGTCAGTGGAGCTCAAGGCCCCGCCTGCCAGCTCAAGGTCCCATACTGCGCGCTGTTGCCAGCTGCCTGTGTCACTGTCTCTGGCGCCGTGCACAGATATGCAGCGCCGATGGGGGTCTGCCGATGCAGGTCCTGATTTGCGGCCAGTGCGGGCTAAGGAGCAGCTCTGCTTTGGGGCCCCAAAACAATGACCCTGCCCCTTTTGCCCTGCGGTAAAGACGGCCCTGTGTACAGTATGTGTGTGTGTGTTGATTGGAGAGCCAATTCACTGACTCAACTCAGCAGGAGGCATGCCAGACCACTACAGAGAGTCCACTGCTTACACACTCACAGCAAGAATCCTTTTTTACAGCATGCTGGCATGGAACAGGTTTTCTACTCAGACTGTTGCTACTTTCTAGAGAATATAAACTGTAGGATATTGAATATCTCTTCGTTTGATGCACCCAGAATGTATTTCCAGAATTAAGGCAAACATTTAGTTAGGCTTTAAAGTTGAAAATTTATACTAAAATTCTCAGCACATTTGACAAATGCTATTCAATAGTACTTAAAACTTTTGTTTGCTTTTAGCATTCGATTTTGGAGCTTTTTGGATGTGCTTTACAGAACAAAAACTACATTCACTATCAGAAATGTATTTGTTAAAGAAAAAAATTCCATCCTGCTCCTTCAAATTTTCTCATTAGTGCAGTCTTAAAGGAATGTCGATTTTACCCCACTAACGATTAAATACAAGAAATTTTAGGACCAGAAGGAAGAAATCAATCTGGACACAGAGAAAAATAAAACAATTTAATTACTGGAGTGTGTAAATCTTAGTACCTCTTTCAGTTTTTTTGCTCTCTCTGCCCTCATTGAGGAGATTTCATCGTTGCATCATCAGGCCAGGAAATCCGACAATGGGATTAAAGTCATCATATACCAGGGGTACTGAATTAAAATTCATGGTTGCTTGTCCCTTCACATCTTCCCCACCACAGCACTGCCCCCCTTCACATATCATCCCCACAGCACTGCCCCTTTCACATACCTCCCCCACAGCATTTCCCCCCCTTCCCATTTCCCCCCACAGCACTGCCCCCTTCACATACACCCCCACAGAAAAAAAGACCCTAACTCTTTTCCAAAAGTGTGTTGCACCGAACACATGATGCTGTGGCACCATGTACTTTGAAGCTTGCAAAAAGCACACACTTGCAAATGCAGGAGAGCGGCTTTAACAATCAATGACATCACTGCGTGTCTTCTAATGGGCAGTGTATTGGACATCCCCACTCAGTGAGCTTCCTGAAGACACACTGTTCGTGAAATGGATAGAGGCTGAGCCGCATACGTCATATCCATTTTTCTATTTGCATCACATCCAGCCGTTGGCCGGCTCCGAGTATACGAGTGGTGGTGCAGGAGAAAATAACAGTTGAGCTGGGTGTGTTGGTGCCCTTTTGGCACCCACAAAATGTGAGTGGCATTTTTATACTTTGTTTACTTTTTACAATAAACATAATACCCTACGATCTACATCTGGGTTTCTTATTTACTATTATGACTGAATGAGAATTTACACCAGGGAGACCTTCAAGCTGGGAGACATTGGAATCTTTATGGAAAAGATCTGAAAACATAGCTACAGGGTATACCCCACAAAGTGTGTAAGCTGCTTTGTCAGCCGCATATATCTGATGAGTGTACACTTCACCTGGGCACGTGGAAAAGCACTTATTTATATTTAAAGAAGTAAAGGTTATCACACTTTTCATCACAAGATCACATTGATTTGGGACTGTTTTCATCATTTTTTGTGTTATGAACTTTATAGATGTTATATTTTTAGAATATTTTTTAATTTGAATATTGCATAACAGAACATGTTGGTATCAACATACTGTATATTGATGGACTAGCGTCTGCCTTTGTATTCTTACTAGCTATAGGTATTGGGCATCCCATTCCAAACCAAGGGCATATGGAGTTGGCACCTCTTTCCCTGGTATTCTTCTGGAATGTTTTGTTACAACTTACAAGTTTTTGGAGTGTGTGTGTGGAGATTTGTGTCCATTCAGTCCATTTGTGAGGTCAGGTAATGTTGCTGGAAAACCTGGCTCACAACTGATATTCCAGTTCATCCCAAAGGTGTTCAGTATGTTTGAGGTCTGGGCTCTGTGCAGGCCACTCAAGTTCCTCCATACTGAACTATTGCTACAAGGTGCACAATTTTCTAAAATGTACTGTATTTGTATTACTGTAGCATATATAAATAAATACAGTAAAACCTTGGTTTGAGAGTAAATTGATTTGAGAGTGTTTTGCAAGACAAGCAACATTTTTTAACAAATTTTGACTTGATATACAAGCGATGTCTTGATATACAAGTAGAGTCACGTCACAACTGAGTATAAAAGAGAAGAGAGGCACTTCTAAGTGTAGCAATATGGTTACATTTAATGAATGTACAACATTTAGCAACTTATTTGGTTGATGAGGCACATCTAAGTATGCAGGCATCCAGAGTAAAGCTGTCCACATAGACCATCCTCTGCACCGCCATTGACATCATCCCTTCCACGCTGCACTCCACGAGCGCTTCAACTCTCGCTTTCAGGTCGCTCTTCTGCAGGGTAGTCTTCCCAGCCATGATTGCAGCCTGACAGCGGTGAGAGCCGTCGGATGCCTACATACTTAGATGTGCGTGTTTTAATCATCAACCATGTGAGTTGCTAAATGTTGTACCTTCATTAAATGTAACCATATTGCTACACTTAGAAGAGCCTCTCTTCTCTTTTATACTCTGTAGGTCATGCTGGATATTGCTTCTAATCCCCTTGTGGATGCCGCCATTTGTGGATGGACCTTTTAGGGTTACATAACCACATTGCTATAATCTTTCTATATGGACTATAAACTGAAGAACTTATGAATAAATGGTTGTGGAACGAATTATCTGAGATTTCATTCTTTCTTATGGGGAAATTCGCTTTGATATACGACTGCTTTGGGTTACAAGCATGTTTCCGGAACAAATTATGCTCGCAATCCAAGGTTTCACTGTAAATAAAATAGAAAGGGTAATGGCAAGTCAGTAAAGAAGTGAAATTTACTTCTACCTATAATTATATATAAGTGTTACAATAATAACTCAATATACAGTATATACTTTAAAAAAATACATTACACTTTAATACCCACTGAAAATGCCTAATGGTTTCTTTTCAAAGCGTTTATGTAGAACTTTTACAAATTACACCTTTACTAAAAAAAAAACTGCCATTCTATGTGTGATAAACACATAAGTCCACAATGATAAAGTTCTGAACAAGTTGTTATCATCTCACCAATAATTTGCTTAAATTGCTACCATCAAGAAGAAGAAGTTAGAGAAGGATCTGTTTTGGCATTGAAAAAAAACAGTTTTGAACATCTGCTTTGTGTTCTCTAATGTCTTCAGACAAGGTATGCATTTTCCAGTAGAATCATGAAAAGAATACAGAAACTATATGCAAACAGAAGAATAAGGAGATTAGAAAAGATTAAAGATTTCATTTTATGCATGATAAAAATAGTCAGGTAGAACATTGTAAAAAAAAAAGGATTATTCTCAAGTGTTCTTACACTTCAAAGCCAAAAATGATTAAATACAAACCACAGGGAAAAAAGCAAATTCAACTAGTTCTAAAATAAACTGTGTGAAGCATAGAACAGTGGTGGCCATTAGCTTTAAAGAAAATTTGTCACTCCCCTTCGTACCTTTTTCAGCATAGGCTCCCATTCTAGGCTCTATGGAGCGGCTGCTATTTCAGGCTTCACACATAACGTTGTGCATGGCCAAAATGAAAGCTCTTTTTGAAAGTGAAGGTAGCACAGATTAAAAACTGGGTGCTGAAGGGCCGTGGGCTTGTGTCCATGGCATCAGTTTAAGATGTTTCTGAGATCACTCAGAATTCATTGACAAGTGCAGTTGACCTCCTTTTGAACTATAGTTGACCTGAGGGTTTTGCACTCTCATAGACATAAAGTGGTTGTAAACCCTCACATATACCCAGTGAAGAGAACAGCCTCAGATGATACACAGGGATTAAACCAATCTCCCTACACACGTTTTACTTGTATATCTGCTGTCTTCCCCTTTCTACATGCTCTGGAAAGTGCAGATTGTGTTGAAAATCTTTCTTCCTACTTCTGCAGCACATGGGGTGGGTGGGGATACTGGACTTACACTGTGTGAGAGCTAATTGGCGGAAAGGGACACACCCCCTCCACATAAGCAGAGGAACGAAGGAATATGCAGAGCTGTATTCTGAATAGACAAGCTTCCTGCTTATCTCCATCTCAGCTGCGTCCCCAACACACATTTTCAGCTACTGTTATCTCCTGTGTCAAAGAACTTGTTAGAAGTGACTCATACTGATAACAGAGGAACGGAGCACCAGAGAGAAACGACACTTAGAGCTTTGGAGAGAGATAAGTAACCACTACAGATATACTGTATGTGCTTAGTTCAACTTTCATTAAAGAAAGCCCGGAGTCAGAAAAGAAAAAGAATGAATGCAGGGCTTTGGTTTGGGGAAGGTGTTTCTGGGCAGTTTAGCACTATTAAAATAGCACTTATACGATTGGTGTAGTGGGCGGTACCAAGTGGGGCTGCTGAAAGGGGAGATCTGTGGGAGGGTCATAGGTCTTCAGTCAGAGGAAAGCGTGCTTGAGACAATTGCCCACCCTCCAGCCCTTACTATGTTCAGTGGTTTGGATCTGAGGTGGACCATGTTCTGGGGGCATTGTCGTGGCAGTTGGCGGGGTACAAGGTCCTTATATGGGGTTTGATTATGGAAAAATATGTACATTTGTAGGGACCCGTCCTTGGTACGGCACCCATTAATATGGTTGGTGGTATTTGTGAGTAGTTGTCTCCGAGTCTGTGTTTGTTGCGGCTGGAGGCCTAAACATTTACAGTGGTTACGCAGGTACTAGAAGTAGATGCCCATAAGGACCTTGTTACTCCTATTTATCAGACTGTTCTGGATGTTCATATGTTGCATATGTTTATAGGTTCATATATTTATATGTTGATATGTTATTTTTAATGTTGTTAATAAAAAGCTGCTATCGCCATTAAACTCCATCTTGGTTTTAATGTGTCTTTCCTTAAAGCGGAGTTCCACCCTGTTAAAAGTCAGCAGCTACCAAAAGGTTAGCTGCTGACTTTTAACAATCGGCCACTCACCTGTCCCTCGTTCCAGCGATGCCGCCGCCCGAGGGCTCGCTCATCTCCCCCTCCCCTCGGCGGTGCCGGCATCACAAGTGTGGGCACCCGGCCTTGGCTTCAAAGCCGGGCGCTCACTGCTCATGTGCGAGCCGCACTGGGGCTTGTGAATGGCTCGGTGTATCTTCTGGGACCTGTGATGTGTTCCAGAAGATCGTCGAGAGGGAGGGGGGAAGGTGGACTTCCTTTCCGTAGCCGCGGCTCCAGTGGAGGAAGTGGACCTGGGACCCTGTGAAAACCATAAAAACCATACCAGGCCGCATGCCCTCAACATGGGGAGTATGGGTACTTTGGGGCAGGAGGGCTCTGCTCTCCCCCCCTACCCCAAAACACCTTGTCCCAATGTTGAACCCTTGCCGGTGGTTGTCGGGGTCTGCGAGTGGGGACTTATCGGAATCTGGAAGCCCCTTTTAACAAGGGGGCCCCCCACCCTATGTAAATGAGTATGGGGTACATTGTACCCCTACCCATTCACCTGAAAGAAAAGTGTAAAAATAAAAACCACACTACACAGATTTTTAAAATATTTTATTAAATCAGCTTCAGCGTCTTCTCCCCTCTCCAGCTCTTCTTTTCTTTGCTCTTTTGTGGGGTCTTCTATCTTCTGAGGGGTCTTCTTTCTTTTCCCTCTCTTCAACGTCTTCTGCTCTTTTGCCGGTCTTCTCGGTTGTCCTCTTCCCTCTGATATCCCTCTCTTCTTCTTCCCATGTTGACATGACGTGATCTCCTTCACGAATGCCATCTCTGCTGTGCCTTATATTGGCATGGGGCGGGGCCACCCGCTGACATCATCTAGCGCTGGGCTTGCTAGAGGACTGTGTAGCAGGAAAGAAAATAGTAAAATAATGATGGTGCAGGGATGAGCCCTGTATGGTGGAGGTCTTGTGGAAGAAACACCGGATGGCTAAAATTCCATCTAGAACTAATGCATAACTTGTGAGTGCTCCACGGTCTGGGTGTATGAGTCCAAGATGCTGTTGATGAAGGTCCGGGTCCATGTGTAAACATCTGAGATGTATATATACCTATGCCTTTTTACTTTCTTTTTCTGGTAAGAGTACCCATTACTACCTTTGGTGGTGGTTGAGCACGTGTGGCTGTGGAAGTCACCTACACCTGATTATTACGGAGGAAGGCTTTACCCAGGAATGTCATAACATTTCTTCTAGGCTCCAGGCACGCAACTATAGTAGCAGTGATATTCTGAGAGCAGAAAACATGGCAAAGGAAAGAAATAGAGTAAACCTCCTAACTAAATAGGCAAAGCGCAAAATAAATAAAAGGACAGACAGAAACTCTTTATTCTTTATAACAACATATTCCAAGGAATTTCACTTGATTAAGAATATTATTCAAAAACGCATGGAGGTGCTCTGCATGGACCGGGATCTAGAGAGGATTGTGCAGACTGGGGTACGGTTTTCAGCAAGGCGAGCTGAAACTTTGGACGATATGCTGTCTCCCAGTTTGTTTCTATCCAAACAGCGCAGTCACACCTGGCTGCCCATTAAGGATTCATATCCATGCGGCACACCAACATGTCGTTTTTGTGGGAGACACAAAAAGTCGCAGGTTGTTAAATCATATGCAAACAATAAAGTATTTAATATTAAGAATTATATCAACTGAGGCTCGGATGATGTGGTGTATGTCATAGAGTGCAAGAGGTGCAGCCTGCAATATGTGGGCTGCACTACAAGACCACTAAGGACAAGGGTCAGTGAGCATTTTCACAGAGCCTCCTACACCACAGATAAAGGATTGTCCAACGTTTCCAGGCATTTCAAACATGAACATGGGGGTAAAATGGCATAATTTTGTTTCTATGGTGTAGAGAGGGTCAGACCATCACCACGGGGGGAGGGGGGGGGGGGATTTGCATCAAAAGCTCATGCAAAGGGAGGTCTGGTGGATCTATAGTTTACAAACAAGGGTACCCAAAGGAATGAATTATAGATATGACGTTGATTTGTTCCTGAAATAAATGGACCTTCCATGATATGCAGTGCTTTAAGTTTAACCTCTATCTCTCCTAATATCTATTACACTCTTTTACCATCAAATTAATATCTAAATTTTTATATTCTGATTTTTATTAGTTTGGGGTCTATCTCCATTGGATTTGAAATTGTATATCTCTATTTGTGGAATTTTTTATATTGATCATCCTCTTTTTAGTATATTTAAATATACAAAAACTTTAACCCCTTCCTTACCGGGCACTTAAACCCCCCTCCTGCCCAGACCAATTTTTGGCTTTCAGCGCTGTCGCATTTTGAATGACAATTGCGCGGTCGTGCGACGTTCCAATTTGAATTTCGTGACGTATAGTACCTTCCAGGTAAATAAAGTCCTTGTTTAGTTGCAGTATAGATATTAAGTAAGGAAACCCATG
>BLSH010016775.1:0-17947 GCA_018402905.1 Glandirana rugosa | reverse complement strand
ATTATTCAATTAAACATGGGAGGAGACACACCAAACTTTGTGAGTTTGTAAAATGTATTTATATGTTTGTGATTTCACTGTGAAGTAGGCTGTGAACAAGGTGCACTGTTGTCGCCGAAACGCGTTAGAAGTTGATTGCCGTTTGCCACAATGGAATAAATACTTTATCATCTGATCCCAAGGAGTGCCGGCTTATTTTTTATTTTTGATCTTGGTAATTGAACCGGAATGTATGGAGGACATTCAAAGAGCCTGAGCACCTGGGGGAGATGCAACACCTGATTGCCTAAAGCCAAAGCTCCACTGATCAGAGCGGTGTCTTTTGTGTTTTGGCTACACCTGATTAATACTTGCACCTATCCATTCAATATATGGGTCTTCCATGGGGATGAACTTTATTTGATCATACCCTATTGTCAATATAGCTGCACTTTTTTGGGATTTGACACTGTACTACACTGGTGACAGTATGTAAAAATTAGCGGAAACATTTTTTTTTCTTCATTTTCCAAAAAATGTGACAAAAAATGACAACTTTAAAAAAATTGCCATGCCTCTTACTAGAGACCTTGGACTGTCTGCTTTCCAAAAAGGGGTCAGTTGAGGGATATTTGTACTTTTCTGGAATTTTTAGGCCTCAAGCAATGAGATAGGCTGTCAGTACTTGAGGATTGATTGATTTTCAGATATATACCATAGTTTGTGGACTCTAAGAGCCGGTTCACACTGAGGCGACTTGTCAGGCGACTCAAGTCGCCTGACAAGTCGTCCCCATGCAGTGCAATGGAACCGTTCTAATAGGAGCGACTCAGGTTGCTCCGACTTAGAAAAAGGTTCCTGCACTATTTTCGGGGCGACCTCAGCGCGACTTGCATTGACTTCTATGTAAAGAAGTCTCCTTGCAAGCCGCGCTGAGGTAGCCTCGAACGGCGCGACTTGCTTTGCCCTGCAAGTCGTGCTGCCTCAGTGTGAACCGGCTCTAAAACTTTTCTCCAGACTAAATAATATACACTGGTTTGGGTTATTTTCACCAAAAAATATAGTAGTATACATGTTTGCCTAAATTTATGAAGAAAGTAAAATTTTATAACAGAAACAAAGAAAACTGCATTTTTTTTTTGCAAAATTTTCTCTAGAAATAGAAATCTCTATTTGAGTGAAAAAAATAATAAAAATGTCATACGGGTACAGTGTTGCATGACCACGCAAATGCCATTCACAGTGTGACAGGACCAAAAGCTGAAAATTGTCCTGAGCCTGGAAAAAAAGGTGTCCGGTATTGAAGAGGTTAGGTAATCCATTCAATTGATAATTAGCCAGGCAGATCCTTGCATTACATACATTATATGGACAAATGTTTTTTGACACCAGACCATCACACCTGTAAGAGTCGGCACATAGCCATGCAATTTTCATTGACAAACATTACAAATTTGTATTTCCAACCTAGTGACCACAGTTTTGGGAAGGCTCTTTTCTATCATTACTGTGCTCCTGTGTAGAAAGTCAACTCTACAAAGACATGGTTTGATGAGTTTGAAGTATAGAAACTTGAGTGGCCCTCACAGAGTCCTGAAACTAAACCTATTGAACATCATTAAGATGAATTGTAACGCTGATTGTGAGGCAGGTCTTCTTGCTTAATCCTAATACCTTATGGGGAGGTGCAGGGTGGTGAGGTGGCAGTAAACACTCAGAGTCCAGTTGCAGAAATAGAACTTGTATTAACGTTAAAGTTCACAACTAGCCCAGTGGGAAGGCACCTGATCGACAACACTCACAGGATTTAACAGCGATGTGCAGCAAAGAAGGTCTCAGATGTGCCGACAGCATCTGTCTTGAGGGGTGGAATGTTGTCTGGCAGGTCTATGCCCAAATAGGGAGGTTTCCAAGAAGGATTGCAACCCCTATCCTTTCCCTACTCATCTGGAACCTCTCCCTAATTCTGTTCAATGTCCATGACAGACAGGTGACCTGTCCCTACATTATCCATACATGAAATGCACACCAAGCCTGAGAGCCAAAGTTTTAAATAGAATCTGCCTGACCCAAGATGGCCACCAGAGTCACATGGGGCTGCAGTATCCAACCGGATTACTTCCCCAGTGACCCAGGAAAACATAGAGGAACCATGTTCCTTTTGATTTCTTCTCCCTCTGCAATGCCGCTGTAGTTGAGCTCCAACTGCGGTGGAGAAAGTAGACTGCACCTGCTTACAACCTGACATCAAAAATATTCTTTTGGCTGGGTGGACACATGCTCTGAAACCTTGTTTAAAGCATTCCTAGAGAAGTGGAGGCACATATCCTAAAATTTCACATCTTTACCTTCTAGATTATCTTATATATAGTGGGGGAGTATATCAGAAAAAAACAGCCTGTAAAAAAAACTAGCTCGGAGTTAAAGGGGTTGATTTACTATAGGCAAATAGACTGTGCACTCTGCAAGAGCAGTTGCTCCAGAGCTTAGTAAATGAGTAGAAACTCTGCTGACTTCCATTGTCCAATCACATGCTAGCAAAAATGCTGTTTTTTAAAATTTTCCTTGCATGTGATTGAGTATTCTTCGCAAAATTAAGCTTTACCTCATTTACTAAGCTCTGGAGCAACTGCACTTGCAGAGTGCAACTGCATTTTGCAAAGTTCACAGTCTATTTACCTTTAGTAAATCAACCCAAAGTGTTACTAAACACTTAACAGTAAAATCAATCTGTATATGCTGCTTGATCCTATCTTCTCTGATCCTCCCCTTCTTTTACTGTCCTCAATCCATCTGCTGATAGAACAGAGCCCTAGGAGGCACTCTGTACATGCTCAGTTTGGTGTGTATCGGTAGAGAGTTTTTTTTTTGTGATGGAGTACAGGGCCAATCAGCACTGCCCAGACAGAGGGTCAGGGGTCATGCACCGTCATTGGACAGTCAGATGAGAATGAAAACTCCTCCTACAAGCTTTAATCAGTGCTTGGCCAGCCACTGATAGAAGCCACAAGACTGCTATATACTGCAAATGAGAAAAGGTATTTAGCAGTTTATAGAATAAAAATAAAGCTGCGCTGTATGATGTTAGTCCATAAAACAGTCCCAATAGGAAATGAAAGACATCTCAGTTAAAACATAGCATCCCGTGCACTGTATACCATGTGAATCCACCACCGTATATAAGAGGAGGCCTGAGGAGTATGCCCGCGGCTCGGGCGGACCCGATGTCCGCCGGTGAGCCGCGATGAGCGGCCACAGTCAAAGAACGGGGAACCGCCGATGTAAAAATGGCGGTTCCCCGCTCTGTTAGTAGGGGCATGGGTGATCTACTGATCCCTGTCCCTGGGATCAGTTAGATCTCTCACGCCCATGTTAGCCCACCCCCCCCCACAGTAAGAACACACCCAGAGAACACAGTTAACCCCTATAGCTCTCCCCCCCCAGGTTAACCCCTTCACTGCCAATGATATTTATACAGTAATCAGTGGACATTTAAATTTCTGATCGCTGAATAAATGTCATTGGTCCCAAAAAAGTGCCAAAAATGTCCGACATGGCCGCAGCAATATCGCAGTACCGCTAAAAATCGCATATCGCCGCCATTACTAGTAAAAAAAAATAAAAATAAAAACCCCAGAAATTAATTCTCACCATCTGTAAATGCGGCCACTTTTGCGCAAACCAATCAATAAACGCCGATTGCAATTTTTTTTATCACAAATATGAGGAAGAATATAAATCGGCCAAAAACGGTGAAAATTTTTTTTTTGGATTTGAATTTTAGCAAAAAGTAAGAAATTTGGTTTTTTTTGCAAAATGGTTGCTCTTGTTTATAGCGGCGATCAGAAATGACGCAAAGGCGATCAAATACCACCAAAAGAAAGCTCTATTTGTGGGAAAAAAAGGAGGCAAAATTTGTTTGGGTGCAACGTCGCACGACCGCGCAATTGTCAGTTAAAGTGATGCAGCGCCGAATCGCAGAAAGTGCTCTGGCCCTAAAGCTGGAAAACCTTCCGGTTGGTAAGTGGTTAAAGGCTTATATGCAAGTTATTGCCATAAAAAGTGTATGGGTACCCAGGTACAGCCCTAGGGGACATGTATCAATGCAAAAAAATGTTTTAAAATCAATTGTTTTTTCAGGAGCAGTGATTTTAATGCTTAAAGTGAAAAAATAAAAATTAAATATTCCTTTAAATTTCGTGCGGGAGGGTTCCCTTAGCATGCCTGTAAAAGGGCGCATCTCTGTAATTTTTAGAACAGTGCCACCGCAAAATGACATTTCTAAAGGAAAAATTGTCATTTAAAACCTCTCGCAGCTATAATGTAGTGCCTGTTCCCAGCAAGATAAAATAGATAAAATCACTGAAAAAGCATTGCGTTGGGGGTCCCCCCAGTCCATTGGGTCTGGTGTGGATTTTAAGGGGGAACCCTGCACCAAAATTTTAAAAAAGAATTGTGTTGGGTTCCCCCCCCCCAAAATCTGTACCAGGCCCTCAGGTCTGGTATGGATTGTAAGGGGAACCCCGCCCAAAATGAAAACAAATTTGCGTAGGGTCCCCCACAAAGTCTGTACCTGGCCCTTCAGGTCTGGTATGGATTTTAAGTGGGACCCCGTGTCAAATTAAAAAAAAAAATGGTGTAGGGGTCCCCCCAAAATCCAAACCAGACCCTTATCCAAGCACACAGCCCTGGCATGGCAGGAGGGGATGGGGACGAGCAAGGCCCCCCTCCGAACCATACCCACACGCCCTCAACATGAGGAGGGTGCTTTGGGGTCCCCCCCAAAGCAACTTGTCCCCACATTGATAGGGAGAAGGGCCTCATCTCCACAACCCTTGCCGGTGGCTGTGGGGGTCTGCAGGTGGGGGGCTTATCAGAATCTGGAATACCCCTTTGATAAGGGGGCCCCCAGATTCTGACCCCCCTACGTGAATAGGTATGGGGTACATTGTACCCCTACCTATTCACCAAAAAAGGAGTGTAGTGGTACAAAAAACATGAGGCAGTTTTTGACAAGTCCTTTATTGTTTAAAATAGCTCTTTTTTCCTTTCTTATTTCTTCTTTCTTCCTCTGGTGTTCCTCCATCTTCTCCTGCCCCGGTCCTTCTTCTGGTCTTCTGATTCTTCTTTCGGTCTTCTTCCTTCCTCTTGTCATCTTCAATCTTCATCTTCTTCTTGTTCTTTCACCGCCGCCACCCCGCTGCTGCTGCTGTTCCATCTAGAGGCTCCCAGAATGGGCGGTCTTCAGTTTGGCGGGGCAACCCGGTGACACAAATGGGTGACCCGACCCTCTGACGTCACATGATGTCAGAAGGGGCAGGGCCACTTGGTTATGTCACTGGGTGGCCCCGCCCTTACCTATAAAATAAATGTCAAACTGAAGACCGCCCATTCTGGGAGTCGCCTCTGGATGGCACAGTAGTGGCAGTGGAGGCAGCTGCGGTGAAAGAGAACGAAGAAGAAGATAAAGATTTAAGATGATGAGAGGAAGAAGACTGAAAGAAGAAGCAGAAGACCAGAAGAAGGACCGAGGCAGGAGAAGATGGAGGAATACTGGAGGAAGTAAAGAACAAAAGAGCTATTTTACACAATAAAGGACTTGTCAAAAACTGCCTCATGTTTTTTGTACCATTACACTCTTTTTTGGGTGAATGGGTAGGGGTACAATGTACCCCTACCCATTCACATGGGGGGTCAGGATCTGGGGGCCCCCTTATTAAAGGGGCTTCCAGATTCTGATAAGCCCCCCGCCTGCAGACCACCGGCCATCAACATGGGGACAAGATGCTTTGGGGGAGACCTCAATGTACCCTCCCCATGTTGAGGGCATGTGGCCTGGTATGGTTTGGAGGGGGGCGCTCGCTCGTCCCCACCCCTTCCTGCTATGCCAGGGCTGCATGCATGGATAAGGGTCTGGTTTGGATTTTGGGGGGACCCATACGCCATTTTTTTTTAAAATTGGCACGGGGTTCACCTTAAAATCCATACCAGACCTGAAGGGCCTGGTACGGACTTTGGGGGGACCCCACACAATTTTTTTTTAAATGTTTCCACTTAATCACTTAACCACTTCAATACTATGCACTTAGAACACTTTCCTACCAGACCGATTTTAAGCTTTCAGTGCTGTTGCGCTTTGAATGACAATTGCGCGGTCATGCGACGCTGTACCCAAACATATTTTTTATCATTTTGTTCCCACAAATAGAGCTTTCTTTTGGTGGTATTTGATTACCCCTGCGGTTTTTATTTTTTGCGCTACAAATAAAAAAGTTAGAAAATTTTGAAAAAAAAAAATTCTCTGTTTCTGTCACAAAACTTTGCAAATAAGTAAATTTTCTCCATCACTGATGGGCACTGATGAGGCTACACTGACGGGCACTGATGAGGCAGTACTGATTGGCACTGATGAGGCAGCACTGATGAGGTGGCACTGATGATGAGGCACTTGTATGCAGCAATGATGAGCACTGTTAGGTGGCACTGATAAGCAGCACTGATGGGCACTGATAGGTGGCACTGATATGCAGCACCGACAGACACTGATAAGCAGCACTGATGGGCACTCATAGATGGCACTGATTGGTACTCATAGGCGACACTGGGCACTGATAGTTGGCACGGATGGGAACTGATAGGTGGGCACTGGTGGGCACTGAAATGTGGCACTGGTACGCACTGATAGGGGCACTGGTACACAATGATAGGGGCACTGGTGGGCACTGGTGGGCAGATGCACTGATAGGGGCCCATTCCCTGATGGTCTAGGGTGGCATCTGAAGGTGGCACTGAGTGCCATCCATATTGGCCACTATGCCCCTTACTTGGTGGTCTAAGGTTGTCTCCCTGGTGGTCCTGATCGGCTCCCTGGTGGTCCCTGGTCGCCTCCCTGGTGGTCCTGGGTGGACACATCCCTGGTGGTCCCTGGGCAGGCTCCCTGGTCGTCTAGTGTGGCGATCCTAGGGGGGGGCTGTGCTAATAAACCATCAACCCCCGATTGGCTCTCCACTGCTCAGGTCTGCAGACCAGAGTACAGGAAAAGCCGATAAACATTCCTTGTAATAGAGAAAAGCATGACAGGACCTCTTAAATATGAGATCTGGGGTAAAAAATAACTCAGATTTCATATTTACACTAAAATGCAATAAAAAAAAGAAAAAATGACACTTGCAAAAAAAAGTCTCCTTTAAGAGCATGACATGCCCCAGTCAAACAAGTGCAGAGAAATTGGGTCTTGAGTGTTGGTGGTGGCAGAACACTATAACCCCTAACAATTACTCTTGTTGGGAGCAGGAACGGGCCCTGCTGTTGTAATTTATTTCAAAAATTGTAATGACATGCCCCAGGCAAACAGGTGCAGAAAAATTGGGCCTTGAGTGTTGTTGGTGGCAGAACATTATAACCCCTCACAATTACTCTTGCTGGGCGCAGGAACGGGCCCTGCTGTTTTAATTTATTTCAAAAATTGTAATGACATGCCCCAGGCAAACAGGTGCAGAAAATTGGAACTTAGGTGTTGGTGGTGGCAGAACACTGTAACTATACTATATATATATATATATATATATATATATATATATATATATATATACAGTTGTGCTCATAGGTTTACATACCCTGGCAGAATTTATGATTTATTGTCCATTTTTCAGAGAATATGAATGAGAACACAAAAACATTTCTTTCACTCATGATTAGTGTTTGGCCGAAGCCATTTATTATCAATCAACTGTGTTTACTCTTTTTAAATCATAATGACAACAGAAACTACCCAAATGACCCTGATCAAAAGTTTACATACCCTGGGGATTTGGGCCTGATAACATGCACACAAGTTGACACAAAGGGGTTTGAATGGCTATTAAAGGTAACCATCCTCACCTGTGATCTGTTTGCTTATAATTAGTGTGTGTGTATAAAAGGCCAATGAGTTTCTGGACTTCTGACAGACCCTTGCATCTTTCTTCCAGTGCTGCACTGACGTTTCTGGATTCTGATTCTTGGAGAAAGCAAAAGAAGAAGTGAAAGAATAAGAATAAGGCAGCTTTACCATCTCAGAAGATAAAGAGCCTCATCCACAAATACCACAAAATACTTCAAGCTGTCATTGATGTTAAATGGGGCAATACACATATTAAGAACTGGGGTGTGTAAACTTTTTGATCAGGGTCATTTGGGTAGCTTCTGTTGTCATTATGATTTAAAAAGATTAAACACAGTTGATTGATAATAAATAGCTTCAGCCAAACACTAACCATGAGTAAAGAAATGTTTGTGTTCTCATTCATATTCTCTGAAAAATGGCCAAGAAATCATAAATTCTGCCAAGGTATGTAAACCTTTGAGCACAACTGTATTCTTATTTCCTACACTGCTTGAACGGACTCTATATACTATACACTTAATTAGCTGTATATAGTCTACACTAAAGGCATTGTATTATATATATATATATATATATATATATATATATATATATATATATATATACTGTATATATATATACACTAGGAAGGTACATATATATTCTTACACTGCCTGCATTAACTGTATACATTTCACACTATCTATCTAGTATATCCCACTCTCTACACTAAACTGCCAACACGCCACTAGCTAAGCTCCCTCTCTAGCAACATTATATACAGCACTACATAGAGCCGCTGTACAAGCGGCTTTATATAGTGTGGGCGTGAATTGAGCCTGCAGAGCAGTGATTGGCCAAAGGCACCCTGACTTTGGCCAATCATAGCTCTCACAGCAGAGCGTGCTGTGATTGGCCAAAGCATGCAGGTCATGTGCATGCTTTGGCCAATCAGCAGGCAGCATTTCTCCGCGATTGGTATGCATTATGGGGTGCTCGAATTTCCCACGAACGCCCCATAATGTTCGGGATTTGCCGAACAGGCAAACACCCCGGTGTACGAGTCGAACATACGTTCAACTCGAACGGGGGGTCAATCCCTACTCACAGTCTCTCACACCATCTAGCTATCAACTCCTCCTAGATAGGAATAAGGAAGTGGAAAATCTAACAGAATGTGCACTTTCTAAACAATATATCAAAGGGAAAACAGAAGATATACATGTAAGACTTGTATAGGGAGGTTTGTGTCATCTCTGTGTACCATCTAAGGCTGTTCACCTCACTTGGTATATGGAGGGTTTGCATCCACTTAAAAGGTAAACTGTCAAATATTCAAACCCACAATAATCTTTTATTTAATGATCCAAATAGGCTGTTACAACCACCTAGGGGGCCAGCTGATTATTAGTGGTAGTAAACTTCAATCTTTTACATGTACCTATAGGTAAGCCTATAATAAGGCTTACCTATAGGTACTGTAAATATCTCCTAAACATGAACCATTTTAGAGATATTTACTATATATGCAGCCAATGATGTCATCGGCGCATGCGCTCTGAAGGAACTACCACACGGGCAGAATCCTGTGCCATTAACGCCGGCTCCAGCATCATCGTGGCTTCGGCCAGTCACACTGGAGCCTGCAGACCCGGAAGGAAGACGGGTGAAGATGGAAGCAGCCTCCAGCGATGACATTGCAATGCTGGAAGGCTTCCTTTTCAGGTAAGTTTCACATTATGTGCAAGTATGCGATGCATACTAGCACATTATGGCTTTACCATGCAGGTCAGAAAAAAAAGGCACCCAGCGGTTTACAATCGCTTTACTGCCCATATTTCTGTAATGGGATGTCCATCAAGTTCATATAGACGTGATGGTCAGATGTCCAAAACATCCTTGCCATATCGTGTATGTGTGGGAGGAAGGAGAATGAAGAAGATTAAAATAACATTGCAATGTGTGTGGTAAACTTTAAGGAATGGTTTACATTAGTTATGATATATAAATCTTTTATAAGCACCTTTTTTTCCCCCCTATGCTTCTGGGTGTTCCTTTGCCAAAATAAGTATGGTTTCAATGCCTACTTTGGCAGGATCCATTTACAACAATCCTTCTGTGTTTATTCACCAAATCCATTTATGAGGCTCTTATATGAAGTGTAATCATTTGTGAAGAGGATTGATATTTTCTTCGGCAAGTTGTTCAAAAGATTCAGCTGGCAATGAGTCCTTATTGAAAACAGACACAACATTTTCCTTCCGTGAAGCCACAATTACAGGTTTTGCTGTGTGCCCACTAAAATCTTTCTGCAAACTCCACACAACTCGTAGCCATGACCCAGCATGCCCATTTGGGGAATCACATTCTTTGGCTTTGTAACCTACAATTTACAGTCGTTACGGACAATTCTGAACCGTATAAAATATCCAAAAATGGGATCAAGCATATAAAAGTAGTGCCGGATTCCTGTCACATCGCTCATCTGTCTTTCAGACAGAAAGAGAAATGGTTAGACTCTAAGAGATAGCAGAAGATGGATAGACAATTATTTTTTTTATTTCTAACATAAAACATTGACGAATGATAGTGTTTTTATTCTAGAATATTGGTTCCCTGCTAGTTTGTGGAATAGTTGCAATTATTTGTGCTGTATTTTTTTTTTTGAAAGATTTAATAATGAAAACCCAGTTACTAAAAATTCCATATAAGATTTAACATGGTAATGCCATTTATAAATTATTTTTTTAAATATGTTTAAATCTGCAGCTTTCATTAAAATAGTATCTACTGATCTGGCCATAAAGGTCCCCGATCAGACCACTTCCAGTGATCTTCCTGTTGTGCTACTGCATTGTCACCTTATCACACGGGCTTCCAATGGAAACCCGTCTCACATGCCTGCATTAAGGTCATTTTGCCACATATACTATATGGAGGCATAGTCTATTGTTGCTACCTTCAGTAAACTCATCTTGATGTAGCACTACCCCTGTAGAGGTTGCAGATGACTGGGTTCACCACTCCTACATAGCCAAGCAAATAGCATTTCCAACTTTCGTCCAGAGACAAGGAACAGTCTTTGATCTTGTTTTTTTACGTTTTATTAGGGGGTAATAACTTGGATGGAAAATAGAAATTATGGGATGCTCAACGTGATAGCAACAAAAGTCAGGGACAAGTTACTTCCAATGTACAACTCCAGTTGATTGGTTTCAATTCTTTGTAGAACTCCGATTGATTCCTTTCCGTGACAGCTAACAGTCTCTGTTAGAAAAGTAAGAGCCCCTTAAGGGCTAGGAACTCTCCGTCCCTTTAGGAAGTAACACAAAGCATCCTGGAGTACCTCCAACTCCCTTGTAGACACTGATCCTCAGCTCTACTACTGACTCTTCACCAGTCTAACCGACTGAGTCTTCGCCAGTCTACCTGAATGACTCTTCATCAGTCTACCCAACTGACTCTTCACCAGTCTGCCAGACTGACTCTCCAGAGATCTCCCAGGGCAAGGTCAGGGAAGATTTAAGCACACCGCTATCTTCCAGAGAGACCTGCTATGTGTGGCAATCTCTCCCCTTGTGAGTTATTGTCCATGCTGTAGTACTTACACTGTCCTCCTTGCTCCCACTGCCTCTCAGGGAAGACTTCCTCCAAACTGCTCCTGTTGTAAGATTCCTCCCAGCCCAGCACCTGAGCTATAGCCTGAAGCAGAGCACCCCTCCTCTCCCCAGACTAGGGGGTTAGCCTCAAGTGCCACCAACAGTCCCCTCAGCACTCCATGTCCATATTCCACCCGACTCTCCTGCTAGCATGACTCATTCATATTTAAGGGTTGGTTTAGCCCCATGGCAGACCCACTGCCCGGGGATTGGCTAAACTCCCCTAAGTATATAAAAAAACCCTCCTAGCCTGCACCCTCCAGTTTCAGGAATGTTCCCCAACTTTCCAGAACCAGGGGAAGCACCACGGAATTGTCTGTATGAGTCATCCACCCCTAACCTAAAGTAAATCCATGGCCCAATTAAAGACCTACAGGTTTAAGCATGAGTCAAAAACATACATTTTCCCGTACTGACACTAGTAGCATACTACAGGGTGCTACATTGAGAAATGCCATGTAACCATTGTTGGAATGCATGTAGTCAATAGATGGCTTCCAAGAGGTTGCAGGAGATCAGCAACAAAGAGATGCAACAAATAATGATGAAAGATGAGAACAGTACTAAAACATATGCAACGGCAAAATCTTTTTGGGACTCTATTAGGGCATGTTCAGATGGGCGGCCAGGGACTGGTATAAGCAGACAGTTACAGCTCCCTGACCACCCACCTAAACATGGGTATGCAGCCGCTCAGGGCTATACAAAGGCCCTATCCGCAATGCCTTGCTTTGTGGCAAAAATTAAATGCCAAGTTACATTTGACAAGCAGAACCAACATTGAATGCAACCCATTCAAGTCAATAGAGCAGAAACAATAGGGTAAGAGGCTCGGCACACAATGGTGGAGGACCCTGAGGACCCTGAGGTAAGGTGCAACTGGCCATATTGGTATTTTACATGGTTATGTAACAAAGTACGCTGATTGTGTGGGCGATGGGAATGGTCAGTTATCGTGGGGGTGGCAAGTATAAGTATAGTGGTCTCTCGGTGTGCACTATATAGGTATGGTTATATGCATCCCCATTGGGGCGGGGAGGGGTTCTGGATGGAGCTTCTAAGTTAAAGTCTCAGGGTAATTTCTCTAAAGAGTCTCTAATTTAGGTTGCTAGACTGTGTCCCATATATCGGCAGGAGTGGAGACAACCAGTGTATAAGAGCTAGAAGAGAGTCTCTGCAGGAATACAAGTCAATAGGGCAGGGCTGCAACCCTCTAAAATGCTGTTGCAACATGGTAGTTCAGCATTTTCAGGGCAAAGCAGGTGGCATGGAGGCTACATATTGCCTCCTCACTACCTGTCAAACACATCTGAAAAGTGATTCACCACAGATTGCTTTTCAGGGGGATAGCAAGGAATTTGGCTCATGAAAGAAAAGCCCTTAGAGAGATTTACCCACAGTCCATTTCTCACTAATGACAGTAATACCATACTGAAACTAAGGTAATAGACAAACATAAAAAAACTGACAGGGGTTCTAGCCTCCCCCCTCTACTAAAGAATAGCATGTTTATTTCTGACTGTGTTGATGTTCCTTTCACTTCCTGTCCTGCTGAAAACTGTTTCATTAAATAGGAAGTGAAGGAAAGTAGGCAACAGGGACACAGGCAAAAATTAAAAATTGACAAGGGTTCTAGCATTTTTATCTATTCCCGTGTTGCTGCTGGAGGGTTCCTGTTTGGTAAAATGTTGTCATCAGGACAGGAAGTGAAGATAAATCTCTCTAATGGAGCACCGGATAGCAGTAAAATCCTGAAAGAGTTTATAATCCTTTCCCACTCTATCCAAAACGAAGCCCTCCTTCACATAGTTGTTTAGCCACATACACCACCGTTTCTCAACCTTTTTTTAGTTGAGGCACCCTTTAAAATTTTAGACAACCTCAAGCCACCCTTTAAAATTATGGACAGTCTCGAGGCACCCCATTCTAAAATGTAAAAAAATATTCGAATAGCTTTACATAATGCAGCAACATCCACATGTAGGACACACAATGTTAAAGGTGATTTATTCTTCCGAAGCAAATACACGTTTGCACACTGGTACTGACTAGGGATGAGCTCCCGGTTCGAGTCGAACGCATGTTTGACTCGAACATCGGGAGTTTGTTTGGGCCAATCCGAACATTATGGGGCGTTCGCGGGAACTTTGCGCGCCCCATAATGCACTCCATGCGGAATGCCGCCTGCTGATTGGCCAAAGCATGCACATGACCTGCATACTTTGGCCAATCAGCGGGCGGCCTGCTGTAAGAGCTTTGATTGGCTAAAGGCAGGGTGCAGACAGCAGCCTCAATCCACGCCCCACACTATAAAAAGCCGCTTGTACAGCGGCTCTATGCAGTGTGTGGGAAACGGCGGATAGAGAGGTAGTTTAGGTTGCGGATTGCAGGCAGTTTAGTTAGACAGCTATTGTAAAAAAAAAAAATATATATATATACAGTCTAATATATATATATATATATATATATATATATATGCACACAGCGTATTGAGTGTACACTATATGTCAGTGCATTGTAGTGCATTCGGGGGTGTATGTACGGTATATAGTACACTTGACGTGGTGTCTTAAAATTTTTTAACCCCTTTACCCCGGAGCCCTTTTTTACATTTGTTGTTTACAAGTTAAAATCATTTTTTTTTAATAGAAAATTACTTGGAACCCCCAAACATTATATATATTTTTTTCAAACACCCTAGAGAATAAAATGGCGATCGTTGCAATACCTTTTGTCACATGGTATTTGCTCAGCAGTCTTTCAAGAGCTTTTTTTTGGGAAAAAAACACTTTTTTGAGTTAAAAAATAAGACAACAGTAAAGTTAGCCAAATTTTTTGTATATTATATAAAGAGGATGTTACGCCGAGTAAATAGATACTATACATGTTACGGTTGAAAATTGCGCACACTCGCGGATTGGCGACAAACTCCGGTACTTAAAAATCTTTATAGGCGATGATTTAAAATATTTTAATGGTTACCAGGTTAGAGGGGCAGAGGAGATCTTTTGCTAGAATTATTGCTCACACTCTGGTGATCGCGGCGATACCTCGCATGTGTGGTTTGAACACCGTTTTCATATGTGGTCGCGACTTACGTATGCGTTTTCTTTGCTGCAAGAGCTCGCGGGGACTGTGGCGCTTTACATTTTTTAATCATTATTTATTTTATTTTATTGTTTCTTTTAACACTGTTCCTTTAAAAAAAGGTTAAAAAAAAATCTGATCACTTTTATTGCTATCACAAGAAATGTAAACATCCTTTGTGATAGTAATATATGGTGACAGGTACTCTTTATGGAGGTGTGGGGGGTCTAAAAGACCCCCCATCCCTCCTTTACACTTCACAGTATTCAGATCGCCAAAAACGGTGATTCTGAATACTGTCATTTTTTTAAAACCGATGCCGTTAGCCGCCGAGTAAACAGGAAGTGACACTGTAACGTTGCTTCCGGAAATGTATGAAGGAGTCTGAAGGCGTCCCAATCTAAGCCGATTCCGGCTTCCACAGGGACTCCACACAGCTGGTGGATGTGCCAGATCGGAACTCCGGTCTCTCGGAGGGACGGGAGGCCGGAGAAGAGCGGCGGACGGTGGCGGGAGGGGGGGTGTCAGATGTTTTGTGTATGGTGACAGATGTTTTGGGGACATACAGATGTTTTGGGGACTGTGACAGATGTTTTGTGTATGGTGACAGATGTGATTGGGGACATACAGATGTTTTGGGGACTGTTTTATGGGGACGCTTATGTGTATGGGGACAGGGGTATCAGTGTGCTTGATGCACTGTGTGGGGGGCGATCTGTGACAGCTTTCTGCATGAAATCCTCATCATGCAGAGAGCTGTCACATAGCTGCAGCCCCCCCCCCCCCCGCACTGAGCTCTCACTGAGCTCGGCGGGGGGAGAACTGTCACAGAGACGTTCGTCTCTGTTTACAATGTGACGGCTGTGATTGGACACAGCCGTCACATGATCGGGAGGACCAGTCACTGCGCCCGTATCCCGATCGCTGCTCAGCTGGATCCTGTGATCATAATGATCACAGGATCCAGCAGCAGCGCGCTGCGTGGCCGCGCTGGGAGCTCCCGTTCTACAGGACCTGTATACACGTCCTGTCAGAACGGGGAAGCTCCCACCCGGCCATATATGTACAGTGGCCGGGTGGGAGGTGGTTAAACTAATTTACAACAGTAGGGCCCAAAGTAACTGCAAGGGGGTTACAGTGTTCTGGCACCGACAACACCCAAGGCCCAATTTTTCCCCACCTGTTTGACTGGGGCATGTCATCACAATTTTTAACCACTTAATGTGAATCGCTGTTTATAAATGGTGGCAACTTTAAGTGGATGTATCGGGGTATAACCTGCAGCTACAGGCTATACCATGGTACTGTTTTTTAGAGCAGGTAGCCTGCTATCCGGTGATAAAGGCCGATCCGACTCGGAAGCCACTCAGTCTTTATCCCAGGGAGCGGGAGGGGGCACCCCCCCCCCCCAAGCACCATCTGCCGCTCTTCTCCGGTCTCCCGTCCCACCGGGAGACCGGAGCTCCGATCCGACACTTCTGGCCTCCTTCGTACATTTCTGGAAGCGGCGTCACAACGTCACTTACGGTTTACTCAGTGGCAAGCAGCGTCGGTTTTAAAAAAATGACAGTATTCAGAATCGCCGTTTTTGGAGATCTGAATACTGTGAAGTGTAAAGAAATGTGAAGTGTAAAGAGTACCTGTCGCCATATATTACTATCACAAGGGATGTTTACATTCCTTGTGATAGCAATAAAAGTAATCAGATTTTTTTTTAAACAGTGTTAAAAAAATAAAAAAAAATAAAAAGTAAAAAAAAAATGTAAAGCGCTGCCATCCCCGCAAGCTCGTGCAGCTAAGAAAACGCATACGTAAGTCATGCCCGCATATGAAAACGGTGTTCAAACCACACATGTGAGGTATTGCCACGATTGCCAGAGTGTGCACAATAATTCTAGCAAAAGACCTCCTCTGCACCTCTAACCTGGTAACCGTTAAACATTTTTAAAGCATCGCCTATGGAGATTTTTAAGTACCGGAGTTTGTTCCCATTCAGCAAGCGTACGCAATCTTCAACCGTAACATGTATGGTATCTATTTACTCGGTGTAACATCCTCTTTCACAATATACAAAAAAATTGGGCAAACTTTTACTGTTGTCTTATTTTTTAACTCACAAAAGCAAATTGTTTCCAAAAAATTTCGATTGAAAGACCGCTACGCAAATACCGTGAGACAAATAGTATTGCAACGATCGCCATTTTATTCTATAGGGTGTTTGAAAAAAAAATTATAATGTTTGGGGGTTCTAAGTAATTTTCTAGCAAAAAAAAATTATTTTAACTTGTAAACAACAAGTGTAAAAAAGGGCTCCGGGCCTTAAGCAGTTAAACTAATTTACAACAGCAGGTTCCGTTCCTGCGCCCAACAAGAGTAACTGCAAGGAGCGACAGTGTTCTGGCACCGCCAACACCCAAGGCCCTATTTTTCAGCACCTGTTTGACTGGGGCATGTCATCAACATGTTTTAAATAATTTACAACAGCAGGGCCCGCACCAAAATTAAAAAAAAAAAAAAATGCGTAGGGTTCCCCCCAAAGTCCGTAACAGACCCTTCAGGTCTGGTATGAATTTTAAGGGGAATCCCGCTCCAAAATTTAAAAAAAATTGCATAGGGGTCTCCCCAAAAGTCCGTACCAGGCCCTTCAGGTCTGGTATGGATTTGAAGGGGAGCCAAGCGCCAAATTAAAAAAAAAAAACGGCGTGGGGTCCCCCCAAAATCCAAACCAGACCCTTATCTGAGCACGCATCCCTGGCATGGCAGGAGGGGGTGGGGACGAGCGAGTGCCCCCCCCCGAACCATACCAGGCCATATGCCTTCAACATGGGGAGGATGCTTTGAGGTCACCCCCAAAGCACCTTGTCCCCATGCTGATGGGGAGAATGGCCTCATCCCCGAAACCCTGGCCGGTGGTTATGGGGATCTGCAGGCAGGGGGCTTATCAGAATCTGGAAGCCCCCTTTAATAAGGGGGCCACCAGATCCCGACCCCCCTATGTGAATAGGTATGGGTACATTGCACCCCTACCCATTCACCAAAAAAGGAGTGTAGTGGTAAAAAAAACAAGAGGCTGTTTTTGACAAGTCCTTTATTGTGTAAAATAGCTCTTTTCTTCTTTCTTCTATTTTCCTCCATCTTCTCCTGGCCCGGTCCGTCTTCTGGTCTTCTGCTTCTTATTTTAGTTGTCTTGCTTCCTCTCTTCTTCTTCAATCTTCATCTTCTTTTTCCTTCTTCTTTCACCACTGCTGCTCTCCCCACTGCTGCAGCCCGGCCCCTGCGCGTCTCCCAGAATGGGCGGTCTTCATGATGACACTTCTTTCATAAGAAGGGGTGGGGCCACCATCATGCGCTGTCAGAG
>BLSH010016738.1:25745-42981 GCA_018402905.1 Glandirana rugosa | reverse complement strand
TGTAGAGTCTGGAAATACTCACACTAAGGTAATTTTAAAAGTGTCGGGAATGTACTCTTATACTTATGAAGTTTATGTAGGTCGACTGTATGACAAATAGCTCTTTGGGGATGGAAACTGATATAGATGTGTTCCTATATTAATGAAAACATATTGTTATTCAAAAATAACTCTTAAATTTCGAAATGTATTTCCAGTTAGGGAGAATGACCCCTGAGTTTGTGTTCTCTATTACTATGTTTGTAAGGGATTGGAATCATGTCATCCGTACCACCTGGTTTCCTATCCTGAATGCCTACTGTACTAAGGTTAGGGAATGTTTGTATCATTATCTCTTGTGTTTGAGTCCCCAGTAAGAGGGATTGACCTTTATGTAAAGCTTTAAATTCTCAATAAAAACTTATTGTTATACAAAAGTAATTATATCCTTGTGTAGATATAGTCAAAGGTAGGGGTTTCTCGATAAACAGTATGTCAGCTGGATGTATTTGAAGTATTCATATTCTCATGTAAGGGCTGTGAAAATTTTAATGGAATCACACTCATAAAGGTCTGAGATGTATGGGATACCTCTTAGTGTCCAGTATGACACTGGAAATCCTGGGATTAGAAACGAGAAGACTGAAAGAGGTACAAGGGTTAATGCGGGAGAAGGACCTTTTACTGCCCTTTTTTGCATAGGTTGAAGGCCTCTATGGATGCTCGTATAGGTGGAGATAGACATGTGTGGTTGGGCCGCAGGGAAGGCTTGCTAAAGATCCATGCTACCAGGTCATTGCCTGGAATTTGGAGGGCTTTCATGTCTTGCCAAGGGCTAGTCATGGTGGTTACAAACCAGGATTTGATTTGGGCCAAAATAGTAGCATAGTAGTAGTCCTTCATGTGAGGGTATCCTGCTCCTGCTACTGGTTTGTGTTTGATTAAGTTTTCCAAAGAACTTCTAGCTTTAGTTTTTTGTCAAATATATTTACTGATTGTGTCTTGTATAGAAGAAAAGAAAGAGGATGGAACTGGGACGGGAAGGGACATGAAGATTTATAAAATTTGGGGTAGTACAACCATTTTAAAGGCTGATAGTCTACCGAACCATGAGAAGTATGTTTTGTGAAGATCATTGAGATCGATCGGTAATTTGTGTAGAAGCGGTATATCGTTTTCCTGATAGAGAGGCAGTGTTCTTGGTTAGTTTGATTCCCAGATACAAAATGGAATGCTCTGCCCAAGCATAGGGGTGTTGGGCTGCTAGCATTGCTTGTTGGTTTTTTAGAAGCCCTATGGGTAGTAGAGCTGCACAATTAATCGTATTAAAATCACGATCTCGATCCACCCCCCCTGCAATCTCTATCAGGCATTACCGCGATTTTTAGTGCAGTTAATGGGGTCCAACTTGCGGGGCGACTCAGCACGACTTGACTGTATAAAAGTCAATGCAAGTCGCCTGAAGTCTTTTCTAAGTCGGAACGACCTGAGTCTCTGGGGAGACTGCCAAGTCTGGGCAGAAAGCCAAGTTCTGAAGTCTGATAAAGACGCTAGAAGAGATACAAAGTAACTACTTCAAAGGAATCAACTCCCGTGTATAGAAGATGTTCAGTTTAACCATTTAAAGACTAAATCTTTTCTGATTTTGCTGCTTAAAAATAAAAATTCAGTATTTTGTGCTAGAAAATGACTTAGAACCCCCAAACATTATATATTTTTTTTTAGCAGAGACCCTAGAGAATAAGATGACAGTTGTTGCAATATTTTATGTCACACGGTATTTGCACAGCGGTTTTTCAAACGCAATTTTTTTTTTGAAAAACGACCTGTTCAAAAAACTAAACAGTGCTGTTAGCCCAATTTTTTTGTATATGTAATATGTTACACAGCGAGAATCGTGAGAGAATTGTGATCTTTATTCCAAGCAAAAAAATTGTGATTCTCATTTTGGCCAGAATCATGCAGCTCTAATGGGTAGGATAACAGATTTGGAGGTGTTTACCTTATAGTATGATATTTTGCTTAAGAAGTCCAGGACGTGCCTCACCGAAGCCAGGGAAGTGGAGGGATTAGTGAGACTGAGCATGACATTGTCTGCAATCAGACTTATCCTATTGTCCTGGGGGCCTAGTTTTACTCCTGATATTTCTTGAGATGACCTGATCTTTTCTGCTAGCAGTTCCATTATCAAGTTAAAAAGTAACGATGATAAGGGACATCCTTGTCTCGTACCATTTGTAATTTTGAAAGGAGTGGAGATCATAGAGGAACAGAGGACTTGGGCTGAGGGATTTGAATATAGTGCTAGGATTGCAGACAGGATGTGACCTCGAAAACCAAATTTCTTTAGGGTTGCTTTTAGGTATCCCCAGTGGACCCTGTTGAATGCCTTCTCTGCTTCTAGGGATAGAAGAAGAGAAGGCACCCCCATCATCTCAGCTTGGTGTATTATGTTGATCATTCTACGGGTTGCGTCTGATGACTGATGGCCCTTTGTAAAGCCCGATTGGTCTGGGTGAATCAATGTGGGAAGTAGGTCAATTAGTCTAAAGGCTATTCATTTTGCAAACAATTTAGTGTCATGGTTGAGGGAAATGGGGCGAAAATTTTGGGGGGTATTGGGCTCCTTCCCTGGCTTCGGTAGGGTGACTATCGTTGCTCTCAGCATTTCTGCTGGAAGCGAGGCCAAGGAAGCAGCATTATTAAACATCTGGGTTAAGTGCCCTGATAGGCAATGCTTGAATTGCTTGTAATACTCTCCTATGAATCCATCCGGCCCAGGTGCCTTGATTTTTGGTATAGAGTCAATGGCCTTCTCTATCTCATATATGGTAAAAGGAGCATTGAGTCCCTCTAGTTGGTCATTTGTTAATTGTGGGAGTTTTACTGAATCGAGGAATGCATTAATGTCAGCTTCCTCAGTCTGAGGAGTGTCAGAGTCATCTTTTAGGTTGTATAAGTTGTGGTAGTATGTGCTAAAAGCATTCGCGATTTCTTGTGGGTCTATGAGTTTGTGTTTAAAGGTTGGATGGTACATGTAAGAAATGTGGGTTTTTGATTGGTGGCCTTTAATTTGTGTAGCTAGTAATTTTCCTGGTTTATTACCATGGGCATATAAGTCCATTTTGAATGGCTTCAGTGTTTTATCATAATCTTCAATTAGGAGGGATCTCCGTTTTAGCCTTAAATTAAAAATAGCTGTTTTTAGTGTCTCGGACGGGTTTCGTTTGTTGTCAAGGTCGCATTTCTGAATTTCTTCCAGAGTTGCGTCAATCTGCTGCCTCCTTTGCCTCTTATATCTAGCACCTTGTTGGATGAATAGACCTTGCAGTACCGCTTTGTGTGCTGCCCACACTATGTGGGGGTCTGAAACTGAGTCTGAGTTAGTAACAAAAAAATGTTTGAGTTCAGTAGTTAGGGTGGTTACCAATGGTTCTGGAGTAAGCGGGTGTTCATTCTGCAGATATAGGGAGTTGCAGTCTTGGCCTGGTCTTCAATCATGATTACTATGGGGGAGTGGTCAATGCATGGGGCTGAAAGAATAGATGACGTAGAGACCTTTTGTAGTGTCCACTGATCTAGTAGAAAAAAGTCAATGCGGGAGTACGTATTATGTCTTGGTGATAGGAATGTGAAATCTTTTTCATTGGCGTCCTGGCACCTCCATACGTCGTACAGTTTGTGATTTGTAGATCCATGGGTTGAGTGCAACTTTGCCCCTGGTAGGGGTGGATGTAGTGTCAATTTGGGGGTCTGGGTTAATGTTGAAGTCTCCACACCATATTACTGCTCCTTGTTGGACTTTAAGAACTTTTTTTGTGGAGTCTCCGAATAAACCTCATTTGATGGGTTTTGGGTGTGTAGAGTGAGATGATAATATAGACAGCTCAGTTTACACTGCCTATTACAATGAGAAATCGTCTTTCAGGATCCTTGATGCAGGTTTGTAGTTGGAAGTCCAGTGTATCCTTGATAGGGATTAGGATGCCCTTCTTCTTTTGTGGGGCATTAGCCGTAAAAATGTTGCCATAGCTTTTGTTGGTGCACATAGGTGGGTTACTAGAGTGGAAATGAGTCTCTTGGGCACATATGATGTAACATTTAGTTTCTTCTGCTAGAGTCCATAGAGATTTCCTTTTGGCAGGATGGTTTAGTCCGTTAGTGTTGATTGATACTATCTTGATGGCCATGTAGTATGTGGATTGGTAGGTTCAAATAGGTATAAGGATTAGAGATAGAATTGTCCGACAAATCTGATATTTGAGCTGGTTTGTTGATGTTTTCTGCTTTGCAAGGGGTCCAGGTTGAGGTATCTTCTCCTGTTAAGGCGAATTCAGTGCACTTGTTGGCTGCATGCCATTGATTAGAAAGTCAAAAAGAGTTGAATCAGTAGCTTCCAAACAGCAATAGGAGCTACTAGAACAGTTAAAAACAAAGTGGATCAAAAAAAAAAGGAAAAAAGAAAGTTAACCTTAAATCAAAAGTTTTCCTTTTGAGATAGGCACAACTGTTGCCTAGGAATGAATGTGTGGGGGAATAAAGTTCACTCAGCCGAGTGTGGTGGTCCATTCAGTTGCCCGCCTTAGCGAATGGTTTCCAGTGTCTTGTTCATGTGCTTAACGTGAATTGTTGCTCCTTTGAGGGTGAGAGGTTGGGCGATGGGAGCTGTCTCCACTTTGCTTCATCGAGGTGTTGTCAGCATTGTCTGGAATTATGCCCCATTCTTGGAGTAGGTGTAGGCCGTGTTGTTCTGAGGTCACAGTGTGTTTCCGACCATTGAAGGTGACGGAAATTTTGGATGGTGCTATCCACTGGTATTGAATACTGTTGCTGCAGAGTTTTCGTGGTGTTATTGAGTTGTCTGCGTCTGCTGAGAGTGTGCTGGGATAGGTCAGCAAAGATTTGCAGGCGATTGTATGGCTCTGGTAAAGTCCCCATGGATCATGTTTTTTGCATAAATTGTTCCTTAATGTGGAAAAAATGTATTCTTAAAATCACGTCCTTTGGGACTGAGTCGGGTAAGAAATTAGGTTTTGGCAGTCTGTGAATGCGGTCTATGACCAGCTCTATGTTCTTGGTGTCCGGAAAGACGGACTTAAATCGGGCCGCGTGCATAGGAGGACAGATCAGACGATTGCACTGATTCGGGTACATCGCGCAATTTGATGTTATTGTGTCTCAATCTGTCCTCGATATCAGCAACCTTATCTTTCAGCCAGGTGGTCTGAGTGGCTTGATCTGATTGTGTGTCAATAATGACGTTGATAGTATTTGTCATGGACCATAAATTGTTCTCCATTTGAGAAACCTTGTTGTCTAGTGCGTCAAGACAGTGACCAAATTTATGCATTACTGACATCATGTCACTTTGGATGGAACTCCTCAGTGACATTAGCATGTCCTTTAAAGTTGAATCTAACACAGGCTTACTGTGGGGAATGAGGAAATGGCTAGAGTTGAGCGAACCCGGACTGTAAAATTCGGGATCGTACCGGACTTTGGGGTGTCCGTGCCCCGAACCCGATCCTGGACATTAAAAAAAAAGTCCGGGATCGGGTTCGGTATTCGGGTATTTTTGGCGCCTTTTCTATAGCTGCTGGGTAGCCAATCAACAAGATTTTCACTATTTTGCCCTTAGAAGCCCTCATAGCCATGCCTACTAATGGCATGGCTGTGATTGGCCAGTGCATCATGTGACCCAGCCTCTATATGAGACTGGAGTCATGTAGCGCCGCGTGTCAGATCATCTCAGACTAGAGTAGGGAGAGCTTCATGCCGCTGCTGTGAGGGAAAGATTAGTGTTCACAACCATCTCAGACTGCATTAGGGAGACCTTCATTGCGGTCCTGTGAGGGACACATTAGCGTACAGAATCATCTTACAATGCATTAAGGAAACGTTCCTGTGGGTGCTCTGAGGGACAATTTATTGTTCTAAAAACAACTACAACTGCATTAGTGCCAGGTTCCCGTTGGTGTTCTGAGGGACAGTTTATCGTTCTAAAAACAACTACTACTGCAATAGGGCCAGGTTCCGGTTGGTGCTCTGAGGGACAGTTTATCGTTCTAAAAACAGCTACTACTGCAATAGGGCCAGGTTCCGGTTGGTGCTCTGAGGGAGAGTATATTGTTCTAAAAACAACTACTACTGCAATAGGGCAAGGTTCCGGTTGGTGCTCTGAGGGACAGTTTATCGCTCTAAAAACAACTACTACTGCAATAGGGTCAGGTTCTGGTTGGTGCTCTGAGGGACAGTTTAGTGTTCTAAAAACAACCACTACTGCATTAGGGCCAGGTTCCTGTTTGTGCTCTGAGGGACAGTTTATCATTCTAAAAACAACTACTACTGCGATAGGGCCAGGTTCCAGTTGGTGCTCTGAGGGACAGTTTATCGTTCTAAAAACAACTACTACTGCAATAGGGCCAGTTTCCGGTTGTTGCTCTGAGGGAGAGTTTATCATTCTAAAAACAACTACTACTGCAATAGGGCCAGGTTCCGGTTGGTGCTCTGAGGGACAGTTTATCGTTCTAAAAACAACTACTACTGCAATAGGGCCAGGTTCCGGTTGGTGCTGTGAGGGACAGTTTATCGTTCTAAAAACAATTACTACTGCAATAGGGCCAGGTTCCAGTTGGTGCTCTGAGGGAGAGTTTATCATTCTAAAAACAACTACAACTGCATTAGGGCCAGGTTCCTGTTGGTGCTCAGAGGGACAGTTTAGTGTTCTAAAAACAACCACTACTGCATTAGGGCCAGGTTCCTGTTTGTGCTCTGAGGGACAGTTTATCATTCTAAAAACAACTACTACTGCGATAGGGCCAGGTTCCAGTTGGTGCTCTGAGGGACAGTTTATCGTTCTAAAAACAACTACTACTGCAATAGGGCCAGTTTCCGGTTGTTGCTCTGAGGGAGAGTTTATCATTCTAAAAACAACTACTACTGCATTAGGGCCAGGTTCCTGTTGGTGCTCTGAGGGAGAGTTTATCGTTCTAAAAACAACTACTACTGCAATAGGGCCAGGTTCCGGCTTGTGCTCTGAAGGACAGTTTATCGTTCTAAAAACAACTACTACTGCATTAGGGCCAGGTTCCTGTTGGTGCTCTGAGGGAGAGTTTGTTGTTCTAAAAACAACTACAACTGCATTAGTGCCAGGTTCCTGTTTGTGCTCTGAGGGACAGTTTATAATTAAAAAAACAACTACTATTGCAATAGGGCCAGGTTCCAGTTGGTGCTCTGAGGGACAGTTTATCGTTCTAAAAGCAACTACTACTGCAATAGGGCCAGGTTCCGGTTGGTGCTCTGATGGAGAGTTTATCGTTCTAAAAACAACTACTACTTCCGGTTCCGGCGCCTTCATGTGAGGAAGCACGAGACAGCTCCTCCAGGCAGACTGCTCTAACATCAGCATAAAAACCAGCCCGCGCCAATCCACAGTGACTTTTTCTATCACCCTCTGCTGGGGATTCCCTCCAGGCATGGATCGGTACGTTCTCCACGGCCCTCAGCAGTTGGAGCCAGGAGCACGCCAGGACTCGGCCTCTACATTGCCGCGGGAGACCAGCATGGTGGCCGCGCCCCAGCCTTCCTCCTCGGCAGGTTCAGCTAGTGCTCCGTTCGTTCAGCCCACCACGACCGTTCCACTCTCACAGAACGATCACTCCTCTACAAACGCTACTACCCCCTCTGCTACCTTCGTTCCCTCTGCCACGTTTGTTTCTGCCTCAACGATAGTGGAGGACCAATATGCTGGCCTAGCACAGGCTGTAGCAGCCCTGATACTCCCGACCATAACTGCTGCAGTGGACAAGGCAGTGACAAATAGGATAACTCAGCTACGCAAAGAGCTCAGGGATCACTCGAGACGTCTAAATGATCTCGAATCACGCATATCAGACATGGATGACAAAATGCAGAGCGCAAGATCATTCGAACAACAGATGCTAAACACACAACAATACGTGTTGGAAAAACTGGACGATCTGGAAAACCACTCAAGACGCAATAACTTGAGAATTGTAGGTCTACCAGAATCCTATAACATCGACTTGTTACACGATCTCTGCTCTAAATGCATACCTAATGCATTAGGAATTACCGGGCCCACCGCCTTGGCACTCCGTAAAATGACAGACGTACACCATGGCCTATTATTGTCCGCTTCCTGAACTATATGGACAAATCTCTGATCTTGAGCTCTTACCACAACTCCAAATCGCTCCAGTTAGATGGGCACAAGCTATTAATGTTCGCGGACTACTCTCAAGAAGTTTCACGATGCAGAAAAGCCTTTCAGCCGATATGCCAGGCACTCTATCAGAAGGGAGTCTCCTTATCCTATCCTGCAACCCTTCGCTTCATGAACCAACAGGGGGACCAAAAGTCATTTACACACCCGGACGAGGCCTTCCACTATCTGCAAGACTACCTCCACATCCCAATGGAAATAGCGGAGGCTACGTCCTCACCTTCGATCACAAACACCTAGGGACCAAAGCAGTCCCAGAAAGGATCCTCCAAAGAGACAACGCCGCTCCAAAGCAGTGATCATGGAATGATCACCCCCCAATGGCATCTTCTACATGCTTGGGGGCAATCTTAATTGTCCTAACTACCCATACCCCACAAGGTACAAACTGTTAAGGTTCTACACTCCTCGTCGTTAGGCAACCTTGCCATTATCTGAAATAAACCATGGCCATTACCACTTCCACCCTTGTGGCAACTCTATTAGTTTATTGTCATCATCCTATCTTCTATTGTCCTCCCATCTCAGCTAACACTTGCCACCACAGTCTGAATGTTCTCCAGTCATCCATTGACTCCTTTTACCACGATGTTGTCTGTTAGCAAATAGACTAAGAGATGGATACTTGTCCGCTGGAGCTGTGTGGAAAGCCAGCTTCCTGTCACCATGTCGGTGGGCTCCCCGTGGATGGAATATAAATGTCATCACAGCGAGCGAACTTCCAGTTCTCCCGGTAAAGCTGTCCTATGCTTGGTACACCCACATGTGGAAAAAAGAGAAGTACAGACTTCCACAGCTTATTTCAACCCTTTTTTTTACTCGATCCCTGTTGGGTCACCCCCCCTTTTGTCTACCCTAGTCCAAGATGCAAGACAGTCCTAGACCAGCACTCTTTAGAGAAAGAGCGCTCCTTATTACCTAGCGCCCTTCATACATACTCACACATGAGCTACAAATCCACACAATATCCCTCCTCCTTCCATGCACCCATAACATGAAAGTAGTATCATGGAACGTGAAGGGTCTACGCTCGCCTCAGAAACGCATGGCAGTCCTTAGACACCTTAAACGCCTAAAAGATGACATTGCAATACTGCAAGAAACTCACCTAATGCCAGTAGATTTTCATTGAATGCAAAAGCTATGGATGGGTCAAGTAGTGGGTTCCTCAGCTGTTAAAGGTAGAGCTGGAGTGCTATTACTCATACACAAATCCCTTCCCTGTGAGCTAACCTCCCTTCACACAGATGATGATGGCCGTATTCTTTTAGCTAACCTGAAAACAGGTACTCACGAGTGGGTATTATGCAATGTATACGCTCCCAACACGCCTTCCAAATCCTTTTTCCAGCACCTAACATCGACAGTAGCCCCATGCATTTATCTCCCCCTTTTGATAGAAGGCGATTTTAACCAGGCACTCGACCCATTGGAAGATAAATCTAGAATCCCCACACGACCACCACTTACCGCCACCCCCCTTGCTGGTTTCATAGAGAATCTAAGCCTCATAGACTTGTGGAGGCAGGCAAATCCTACAGGCAGAGAATTCACCTTCTTTTCTCCCCCACACAACACCCTATCCAGGATCGACTACATTCTTGCCAACCCAGAATTAGCCGATTACACGGTCAACCCCACCATCCAAGCAATAGCAATTTCTGACCATGCCCCCATATCAATAGAGATACCAGGCCTTGGCCTTCAGACTCCTTTTAGGATATGGCGATTCCCTTCCTATTTAGCGCAAAATCAACCCCTTCGTAAGACACTACAACACACCTGGGGCGACTATCTAGATAATAACAGAGAGCATGCCATCGACCCAAGCCTCCTTTGGGAGGCAGGTAAAACGGTCCTTAGGAGACAGATTATTTCCTGCTCCACTGCCCACAAAAGGTGAGTCAAGAAGGAATATACGGTAGCTAGCTCTGCATTGAGAGCAGCCCAAGCACGTTTGAATCTCTTAAACTCCCCTGAACACAGGGCGCAATGGCACGCAGCCAAATCGCAATTTGACTCATGGGCAGAGGAACAGGAAAAATTACACCAATCAATCTCAGACCTAAGCTTCCACAAATTCGGGAATAAACCGGGGAAATTACTAGCCCGCCTATGCAAGGGAATTCATGCCCCTTCGCATATAGCAGCCCTCAAGAACGCCAGTGAAGAGCTGATCTTGTCACCAAGAGGAATTAACACCATTCTAGAACAATACTACGCAGCCCTCTATGGTCAGGACCCCATTGATGAGCAAGCAGCATTACAATTCCTAGACCAACTCTCGCTTCACTTGGTGAACGAATCGCAACTAGCCAGTCTGAACACTCAAATCACCACGGCAGAAATCATGGCAGCGATCAAGTCCCTATCCCCAGGAAAGGCCCCAGGCCCAGATGGCTTCACCTCTGAGTTTTACAAATTGAACGCAGACACACTAGCTCCTACCCTGGCCAAAGTTTTCCAACATATATTGGAGGGCACTCCCTACCTTCCTTCGGGATACCAGGCCCATATAAAACTGATACCCAAGAAGGATAAAAACCCTACGGAACCCAGTTCATATTGCCCAATCTCCCTACTGAACCTGGATTCCAAGCTGCTCTCTAAGATTATGGCCAGAAGACTGGCAGCCATCATGCCCAACATCATACATCCGGTGCAAGCGGGCTTCACACAGGGCCACTCTGCAGTTTCCAACATTAGGAGGGTACTGGCAGTGCTTGACCTGGCGGGGACCAGCCCGACCTCGGAGAACGCTGTAATAACGCTCGATGCTGAAAAAGCATTTGACAATGTCAGTTTCCGTTGGCTGTGGCTGGTCCTCGAGAGGTTCGGCATCTCAGGTCCTTTCCTACATCTTGTTTCCACCATGTACGCAAACCCATCAGCCCAAGTCATAGCGGCTGGGACTATCTCGAGTAGAATTCCACTTCACAAGGGCCCAAGACAGGGCTGTCCCCTATCACCCTTACTATTCATCCTTGCCCTTGAACCCCTGTCCAGATATCTTCTTGCCCACCCCAAGCTGCATGGGATTAAAATAGGTAACACAGAAGTTAGAACGGCGATGTTTGCAGACGACATTTTAATCTTCACATCTAAACCCCAGTTAGATATCCCATGCATCCAACAAATCTTTACACGCTTCAGAAAGTGTTCAGGGCTCAAAATAAATTTAGCAAAAAGTGAAGTGCTGCCACTTTACCAAGCACACCCCCGACTTGGGCGAGTAACTCCCCCTTCCAAATAGCCAAAATACATATCACGTATCTGGGAATAAAGATTGGTAAAAACCCACACTCCCTCTATCATCTCAACTTTCCCCCAGTAATATCCAAGATTATTGCCCAGCTGGAATCCTGGTCAAAACTACCCCTCTCCTTCTTTGGTCGCTGTCACCTCTACAAAATGGTATCCTTCCCAAAATTACTTTATCCACTACAAACCATCCCCCTGTTATTGAAACACCTAGACATACAAAGACTCCATAAGGCCCTATCTAAGTTTATCTGGCATGGTCGAAAACCAAAAATTTCGCTCCAAAAGCTATTCCTCCCCAAACATGAGGGAGGGACAAACCTACCAAACACACAACTGTACAATCTGTCTCGCCTCTTGAGATCAGGCCTGGATTGGATCTCCCACAAATCCCACTACTCAAATTTTGATCTAGAAACTCAAATGCTCGCCCCCTTTGATCTAGCAGCTTTGCTCCACTGTGAACCAAAATCCCTCCCGGCGGCCTTAAGACAGAACCTGCTAATCAGGGACACAATATTGGCCTGGAGGGAAACAAGGAGAAAACTAGGAGTCCCATCGCAAATCTCCAAACACTTACCGATCCTGGGTCACCCCCTCTTCTCTCAAGCCTCTCACCACCCGATTTTTGCCTGCTGGACAGCGAAGGACCTGACCCACTTTTTCCAATTGTATGACGCTGAGGCGGGCTCCCCTCTCGCACTCCAGACTATTGCCAGCAAGTATAACATACCCCCCATCACCACCTATATGTCTGTCAAGCCCTTAGCTTTATCAGCAAGCTATGCCCCAGAAAAGACAAACGCTTTGAGAACTCTCTTATAGACTCGTTCATCGAGCTGGAAGCCTTTAAAATCGCACACCTATATAAGCCGCTGTCTTCTGCTGCAGCCAAACCTTTAAAGGGCAATCTATTACCAACATGGAACAAAGACCTACTCTCTCGGGATGCATCTCAATATATACTCAAGGGCTATAATATAACTAGATCATTTGTAACCAACGAGTTCTGGCGAGAACAACAGTTTAAAATCATGCATCGTGCATACGTTCCGTATCAGAGGCGAGAAACGGATCTTCAACGTCAGAACTGTCACTGGTGCAATGAGCAAAAACCGTCTTTACTACATAAATTTTGGTCATGCCTGAGTATTACACATTTCTGGGACACTTTTGAAAAGATGGTAGCAACAGTAACCGGCCTGCGACCCCATAAAAACCTCTACCTACTACTATTTGGCTCCTACCTTTCCCCTACGGGACTTCTCCCAACACATCAGCTGAGGACTATTCAGGAAAACCTACCATGGCTTACCACATGCTACATGATAGCCAGGAGAACCATTCTCAGGCAATGGATTTCACCCTACCCCCCACTATAAGTTCGGTCTATCAGGAACTACTAGCATTGATGAAAAAGGAACAATTAGACCTAATACTACAGCACAACGCTCCCTCTCACTTGCACCAAAATCAGACTTACAACTATCACAGAAAGTGGGATCGTTACATGGATTATCTTCCGTCAGAGAGACTCAGGTCACTCATCGCTCCTAACACACCTGTAAACCTCCTGTAAACTTCAGGAAACAGAAGCTCCTCCAGGATACACCAAAGGACCCCACAGTGACATTGATTCAGACGATGTAACTGCGTCAGCTGAACTGTGATTAAGTAACAGCCCTCGATCTATGGACTTCCACAACCTAATAGATACAAGAGCGCCCAATCCCAACTTACCAGTTGGTCTGCCCTGCGCTTGGACACCCCCCCAGACTTCATCCAATTATCTCTCCTCTCCCCCCTCTCCTCTTTCCTCTGACCCACCTTACCTACCCCCCTCCCACCCCTATCCAATGGATGGTAAATTTCTAAAGCCGTTATACTCATATCTTTATTAGACAATACCATTTTACCTTATTGTGTTGTTTCATTTGTCATCTATCATTACTGATTTTAATACTTTGTATTGCAAAATACCCAATAAATATTATTAAAAAAAACAAAAAAAAAAAACAACTACCACTGCTTTAGGGCCTTGTTCCTGTTGGTGCTTTGAGGGAGAGTTTATCGTTCTAAAATCATCTCATACTGCAGTAGGGACAGGTTCCTGTCGGTGCTTTGAAAGACAGATTATCGTTCTAAAATCATCTCATACTGGTGTAGGGAGAGATTCCTGCTGCTGGTGTGAGCGGTGCATTTCTTGCACAAAAATAAAAAGTGCATCTATAATTTTCTTTTGTTAAAAAAAAATAAGAATAATAATTTATTATTCTTTTCTTTTTGTATTAATAAATAGTGCTACATAGTACATTTACGTCCAGAATGAGGAGAGCGTCAAATAAGGGACATGGTGGTGGTCATGGTGCTGCTGGTGCTGCTGGTGTTGTTGGTGTTGCTGAAGCTCCTGTTGCAAGGAGAGGACGTGGTCGATCTGTGCCAGCTACACACACAAGTGTAACAACTTCCTCAGGTAGCCGACAGAACCTTCAACGTTATATGGTAGGCCCGAATGCCGCTCAACGAATGGTGAGGCCAGAACAAGTACATGCGATAGTAGATTGGGTGACTGACAATGCCTCCAGTACCTTCACATTGTCTCCCACTCGGTCCCTTGATGAAAGCTCAGAGTTGACACCTGAACCTCATGGCCATCTGCCTTTCACCTCACCCCTTTTAAATCAGCCAAGCAGTCTGAGCCCCAAGTCATGCAGCAGTCTTATGCTTTTTGATGACTCTGCTGCTGTGCTTTCCGTGGGCCATCCACATAACTCTGGCCCAGAAGTGGAAGACATTGAGTGCACTGATGCCCAACCACTTCTGGTTCAGGATGAGGACATGGAAACACCACGGCAGCACGTCTGTGATGATGATGACGAAACACAGGTGCCAACTGCTGCGGCTTTCCTCAGTGTGCAGACTGACAAGGAGGGCAGTGGTGAAGGGTGGGTGAAAGATGATGTGGAGGATGGTGAGGTCCTAGACCCCACATGGAATGAAGGTCATGCGAGTGACGTGTGCAGTTTGGAGGAAGAGGTGGTGGTCGCACAGAGGCACCAGCACAGCAAAAGAGGAAGCAGGTTGCAAAAGCGAAGCGAGCGTCCCTGAAATAAAAATGTGGTGGTTATGATTTCCCCAAGTTTATTTGTAATTATATATTAATTATCTATTCCTCTATTCGTTAAACTAAAAAACCTCTGATACCAGTAATGATAATGATACGATAATAAGGTTAGCTTATATATAAATAATCAATCACTCTGCTTTAATAAAGCAAGGATTTAATTTATTACACAGAAAGTAGAAATGCTAACATAAAACACTAAGAAAGATATCATAGAGCCTATAACATAAATAACATAAGGTGATACTTAGGCTGTCCTCAAGATGGTGTTCTGGCTGGGCTCCAATGGAAGAGAATCAAGAGGGGGTTCCTCAGCTTTTTAAACCCATTCATACATCATCCACACACACCCGCCCAATGCCAGCCTACTTGTGCATTCTGTCCAATGGTGACAGACTTCCTTTCCTTGAGTCTGTCCTTAGGACGCATGCCTGGATTGTCCACTAGAGGCAGTATATGTCCATGTATATCTCATATCTGATTCCCCCATCTTCCCAGGCCAGGTGTTCCTTTGAAGATTTGTTAGTCAGGCAATCAATCACTTTAGCAGTTGACTATTGACGTTTTTATGTACAGTCATTCAGGCCCCAAACTTTATTATACTATGTAGCCTACATTTCTGCTGTTAGTCCCCTGCCCGAGGGCAGGACTCCAAGATGAAGGTTGATATGCACTGGTCATCTCCATAAAACTTGTTGAATGGCATTCCAGGTTCCTTCCAGTAGTGTGCAGACTAGATATGATTAGATTTCCTATTTCTTGCATTATGGAAAAACCATTTAGCCCTCCAACATATTCCGCTTTGGGCCTGAAGGGCACATACCACCCTTCTTCAGAGACAGCCTCCGTGGCAAAGTCCATAAATGTCTTCACATGTTGTGCTTTATGTGCGGCTTCGCCTGAAGGGCACACACCTCCCTTCCTCTGGAACAGCTCCTATGGCACAATCCTTAAGTGTCTTAGCATGTGTTTCCCAACATGTGGCGCTTTGCCTCTGGGTGATACACCTACCACCATTCTTCAGCGACCGCATCCATGGCACCATTCTGTGTTTTCTCCTTCCTGGTCTCTTCATGAGGGGGTGCAATATAGGCCAGGGGTGTCCATTCATTCACCATTCACCAACACACACTCCGAGCCATGTTTCAACCAGCTTCCAGATACAGAACTTTGAGGAGGGCCTTATTCACCCAAATTACTAATCTAATACAGGTATGTCAAACTATACTATCACACAAATCATTCCGTTACCATATTATATACATGTACATTCTAATCACCGCCTTAAACATCGCAACCCCAACCTCTTATAACCCTTCATTGTGTATACGGGGCGGGATTAGGCAGGATTGTTCAATATGGCCTTTCCTACCGCAATTCTGGCATAAATGCGGTGCGCTGTGACCCTGAATTGGCAGTAAAGCCTCCAACTTGTGCAGAGACATCACCGTCAATTCGTCCCACAACTTGCGTAGATAAATGTGAAACTTTTTTATATAAACATCGGATCACACATGTTTATACTTGAAACAACAAAAAAAGCACAAAATTCCCTCCCTGTGCCTGGATTTCAGAGACCATGCCCAGGGCATACCATGCACCTCTAGCTACGGTTAGATTCAAGGAACACCCTAGTTCCATGACTAACATTACATTGGTATTCTTTAGGACAAAGAAACAAACTTGTCTATGTTCCAAATAATACCCAGGTGCTTCCTTCCCAGCAATGATCTCTCCATCCAGAACACAGTGTGACACATCTTCCCAACATTCCCAGCGGCGTACTGATCTGGCCTACACAGGACGTCATGGTCATGCCTCCGACAGAGGGAAATATCAACCTGCCTCCAGCTTCCATCCACTCTGACCACAGGTGGGTAATTTAGCCATAAATGCAACAAGGTAGCATCCCCAGTCAGTAAGCCTATTGATACTACAGAACATACAGACCGAGTCTGCGCTTCTATATCTGGGATCAACGGGTAAGCCAAATAACTTCCATAATCCAAACTAGTGCAGCCATCCAGGCATTAGACCACCACTTTGGATTATCGTAAATGATGTGTTTTGGCAAAAATCTTACTTAGCTGTGAAGCTAACTCATAAGGCCACTGTCCCTTCTACCGAGACTGCATAATCAGCTTGATGTTGGTTGATAGTTCCGCCTGCCCCTGCGTGCACGCCAAAGCCCATGATACATTAGAAACATAGAAACATAGAAAAGTGACGGCAGAAAAAGACTGAGTAGTCCATCGAGTCTGCCCCTTTTTTTTTTTTTTTTTTACATTAACCTTGTTGTCTGACTATGGATCGAAGTTTGTACGAACCCTATTTGTATTTAGGTATCAGTCTGTTGTTCCAATTACATTTTTTTTTTTTTTTTTTCCCCGTCTGAGCTACCTGATGAGTCAGAAAAAGACGGCAGTGAAAAGATACAAAGATACAAAGATTACATAGTACCCGAAACCGCACGTGCGTCCCCGTCCGCCTTGATAGTTGGTTGTAGTTCGACTAATACGTCAGAGCCATCTTCCCTGTCACCGGAATACTCAATCGAAGTGTCGATTCATTCTAAAAACGGTTTTGTGTAGTAAATGCTATTAGGTTTCACCACCAGATTACGGACC
>BLSH010016737.1:100741-112420 GCA_018402905.1 Glandirana rugosa | reverse complement strand
AACTAATTTGTGCACCCACTATAGGATGCCTGAGAAAGGTGGTAGCGATGCACAACCGTATCAACACTGGATATGAACAACATTTCCAAATCGCTATTATGGTCTTGGCAGAGGTGTTATGAATTTGCTAATAAACCTCATATGATGCTTGTCAACAGGCTTAAAACGCGACTGCATATGTCAATCCCTGATCACCTAGTTCAGCCCGATGGTACCCCTACCCACTGACCTCAAACTATGTCTCAGGTCTTCAGTACTTATTACAAAAACCTATACAATTGTCTAAGTGGTGGCCCTAACTTTAAATTTACGCAAGAGAGATTTGACTCCTTCTTCGACTCTTTACAGCTTCCTAAAATAACTCCCGAGCAACGCTCTCAGATTAATGCATCCATCACACATGAGGAATTGGTAGACATAATAAAGCATTTGCCATCACATAAAGCCCCAGGCCCGATGGACTCCCTTATTCTTACTACAAGACATTTCTCCCAGTTCTAGCCCCACATCTGCTAAAACTTTTTGCATCCCTACAAGAAGGTACCATTCCACACAATCAATTTCTAAACGCATCTATAACAGTAATACCGAAACCTGGTAAAGACCCAACCTCCCCTGGCATTTATCAACCGATAGCCCTTTTAAACTCAGATTATAAAATATTTACAAAAATATTGGCTAATAGACTGTCTCCACTATTACCAAACTTAATACATAGAGATCAAGAGGGATTTGTTCCGGCTAGACACGCCGGGGATAACACAAGGACAATAGACCTTCTAGATCTTTTGACAAAGACCAAACAGTCTGCTGTTGTCCTAAGTTTAGATGCCCAAAAAGCCTTTGATCCTCTAAGTTGGCCATTTATGTTCACAGTCCTCCATCGGTACGGCTTTTCAGGTTCCTTTATCCAGGCTCTACAGGCCTTATATTCAAAACCCACCTCTCAACTACAGCTCTCCTCTTATAGATCCCAGCCATTTTTCCTGAGCAACGGTACCAGGCAGGGCTGCCCCCTGTCGCCACTACTATTTATCCTTAGCCTGGAGCCTCTGGCATTGGCTATCAGATCCCAACCAGACATTCATGCGACTGCGACAGAAGGAATACAAATAATCTCTATTCGTTGACAATATTTTACTAACCCTAACCCATCCCCATACATCCCTCTTCTCCTTACACGAAATCTTGACATCCTTTAGCTCCATCTCCGGTTACTAAATCAACTCTTCTAAGACAGAAGCCCTACCCATCAACATGTCATCGACCCAATTAACCTCCTTACAGGAAAAATTCACTTATCAGTGGCGCATCCATTCACTCAAATACTTAGGTATAAATCTTACCCCTTTCTACCATACGCTATTCCAGGCCAACTTCCCACCCCTATTTGCCGAAATTGACCGCTTACTAAACCAGTGGTCCTCCTTGCCACTCTCTCTCCTTGGAAGAATTAATGTTCTTAAAATGTCTATCCTCCCTAAACTGTTATGCCTGTTTGAAACTCTCCCTGTGTTGGTTCCACTGACACAGTTAAAAACTCTTCAGAGGAGGTGGATGCGCTTTATATGGAATGATGGTTCTCATCGTATTGCCGGCTCAGTGGTTATGGCCCTAAAGCATAGGGCAGGGCTGGGAGGACCAGACCTAATCAAATATTATTACGCCTCACACTTGCGTGCATTAACCTACTGGACTACCAGAATGGCTCCAAATCAATGGGCCAAAATAGAAATGAGTATTACCGTACCTGTACACCCATGCTATTTGCTTTGACCCTCCTCAAGAAAATATATGCCCCAATTAAAATCACTTTGCCTGGGACCCATGCTCTTTACCCTGTCTATCTGAAAAAAATGTGTAGAAATATTTTCCCTTTCATCCCCTCACCCCCCTCTCATGAACATACTCTTTAATCCAGATATTCCAGATAGCCTATCTTATGAACGTATGCTACCCTGGACCAAAGCTGGAATATTCCAATTACGCCATATTGTAAACCCAGTGACATACGAAATCTTGTCCTTTTCAGACCTACAATCCAAGCATAAGATCCCAGACACGCTCATCTATTCCTACTTGCAATTTAAACATTTTTTTCTCCAATATGTCTACATCCCTTTCTCTGGAGAGACCCACTGATTTTGAATTATTATGTGCTAAGGGCCCATACGAACCTCGGCAGATCTCGTCTATATATAAAATACTTCAAGAAAACATCTCATTGAATGATACCAGTCATAAATACATGAGGAAATGGGCAAATGTATTGAGCCAACCTATTTCACTAATGGACTGGGGGAAAATCTGGGAATCAACATCTAAAGTCTCCAGATGTGTAACACAGAAGGAAATGGCGGTTAAAATCCTTTTCTTTTGGTATAGGACCCCAGACATTCTTCACGCTCGACATCCAGAGACTTCCAACCAATGTTGGAGATGCAATAAAGCTGTAGGCACCCACCTGTACATTTTTTGGGACTGTCCCTCTATCCAGCCATTCTGGATTCAGATCCAAGATGTGCTACAAACACTATTCAGCATCTCTATTCCACTAAATCCCCTACACTATCTACTATGACTCCTAATAGCAGGTATCCCAAAAGCAGCAAATAAACTAGCATCTTACATTCTACTAGCAGCAAGAAGAGCTATCCCTAGCTGTTGGCTTTCTACCTCCCCTCCGACCCTTGTACAATTCCTTTCTACCTTGACAGATATACGAAGGATGGAGCATATGACTGCCAAGGTGGATGACTCTGTGCAACATTTCTATAAAGTCTGGAAGGTGTGGGATGTTTCCCAATATTCTTTGGCGTTCCATCCCATGCCTTCTTAGACTAAACATTATTGATATTGAGAAATTTATATTGACCTGATTGCCTTGTTTCATGGTTTCTGGTGCTGACCCCTGTTCAAAGATCCTCACTCTCTACTAGATCATATTATCTCTGTTACTACCATTTTCAATACAAAGTCAGCCTATGCTTTCTCTTGCATGTTAGTTTCCGGTATAGTAATTTGAAGAAAAACTGAGAAACAACTTCAACTCTGACATTTATATATACCTGCCCTTTTATTTAGTTCTTTTTTCTTTTCTTTCTTTGTTTTGTTATCTCTCTATAAAGATGTTGTACTGTCACTGTTATACGGATAACTCTTTTGATCTTCTGTATTGTACAACTTTGAAATATTATAAATAAACAATTAAAAAAAAATGAACCTAATTCAAATCCCATCAACTTGCTATGGTATGGTGATATGAGGTACTCTACTACAGACTGCAACAATTTATGTCTGCATCATTTTTTCAGTTTTTCTTGTTTTGTGTTGTGCATGCACTGGGCAATGCTGCTGGAAGTCAGGATTTCCATGCTCAATACAAATGTGGCTTCAGCAGATTGAGGCCATTAGGAGAATAAAGGAGCTGACTCACTTTCAAAGGAACACGCAAGAAGCCTTTTTTTTTTTTAAACAATAGAATTTTTATTGGGTTAGTACAACATTTACAGAGGTAAACAGAAGAGTACAGGAATAGGCTACATTTCCAACAACTATATAAAACGAATACAGACTTGCATCACTTCACAGAACAGGCTAGGCATTTAGATAACATGATACCATGATGTATTGTGTCTATAAACATCCTAAATATCCTAGAAAGGAGCAGATCCATAGCAGAAAGGAGGGGGTAGACAAAGAAAAAGAGAAAAGGAAGAAGAAGAAAGTAGAGAGGTGCGGACATCAGTGGGATGACCGGGGTGTGCGTCCAACAGGATCGCGTACCATCCACCCCGGTCAGGGCGCTGGGGTAGATCAGGTGAGTCACTCTGATCCATATTGATACCTATGAAAATTTAGCCTAGTTGGCAATTTATCTGAGGGAAAGCATTACCAGTTGTTGATGGGGTTGTTTTATTCATTGTCTGAGCGATTGTAATTGTCCGAGTATCTAAAGGCTAACCAGGGGGCCCAGGTCTTATTAAATTTTTCTACTGAGTCTCTGGTGATGGCCACGGTCTCCTCCCAAGTATAGATGTCATTCACTGAAAGGAGCCATTCCGAAACTGTGGGGGTGACAGTTGATTTCCAGTGTCTGGGGATGAGGATCTTGGCCGCGTTTAACAAATGTCTGGTGAGAGACCTCTTATAGCGCCTCATGGAGCAGTCAGCAACATGGAGAATGCAACAAGGAGCATCAAGCATGATCGTAGTTTCTGTAATCTTAGTAATGAGGTTTTGTATTTTGCTCCAGAATTGCGCCAGCGGAGGGCAATCCCACCAGACATGTAGCAAAGAGCCTTGGCCTGACCCGCAGCGCCAGCACAGGTCTGATGCAAGGGGGTACCATTTTTTGATTCTGACTGGGGTGGCATACCATTGCATTAGTAGTTTGTATGACATCTCCTGGAATCCTGTGCCAATGGAGCATTTGTGTGCGAAGATAAGAGCTCTTTGCCATTGATCATCTGTGAAGGTGACCTGTAGTGCATGTTCCCAAAGAGCTCTAGATCGAAGTGGGCTGTTGCTGCCCTCAGCAAGCAGCCACGCGTACATCAGAGAGGTGGTCTTGGGCACTGGGGTAGCTAAAAGGCACAGGGACTGCAGGGGGGTCAGGGGTCTGTGGAAGTCTAGCCTGGTTTTGGAGGAGTGCATAAAGCTATGCAGTTGGCGATATGTCCAGTAGGAGGGAAGGTTCTGTGGGTGTAGTTCCCGTTGAATTCTCTCAAAGGTCTTGATTTTCCCAGATTCCGTACAGTGGGTTACCAAAAGGGTCAAGGTTGGGTCAGAGAAGGGAAGTCAGCTGGAGGTCCAGTCCTGGTCCGAAGTCTGGATTTCGTGTAACTGGTGTTAGTGGGCTGTAGGGGGATGATAGTTTGTATTTGTTTGTTATTTTCTGAAAAAGTTTAATGGTGTTACCCACTAAGGGGTGTTGTTGGGTATCACTCACGATCACCTGCCATGCAATCCATGGTAATGACCCTATCGGGTGTGGGATTTGGGCCTGCTCCAATGCTACCCAGTCTTTCTGAATGTGGTGGCAGTTCCAGTCTATTACGCGTGCAAGTTGGACTCCATACTGGTATAATTGGAAGTCGGGTAATCCTATTCCTCCACAGTCTTTCGGTCGTGTCAAGATGTTTAACCCAATGCGAGGTTTTAGCCCCTTCCAAATAAAAACGCGCGATATGGTGTTTAGATGATCAAAGAATTTACGGGGGACGTGTATCGGTAAGGTATGAAAGTGGTACAAAAGTCTAGGTAGGACAACCATTTTGAGGATGGATGCTCTGCCAAACCACGAGAATGGTCTAAGAGTCCAGTGGTCCAGGTCTTTCTGTATTTTACTCAGTAGGGGAATGAAGTTGGTGCTATAGATCTGGGAAAGTGATGCCGTTAGCCTCACTCCCAAATAAGTGAGTGCACTGGGCTCACATTTGAAGGCGCTTAAGGTTTGGGCCCTAGCGAGGGTCTCAGGAGGGAGTGTAAGGTTCAGCGCCTCTGATTTGCTATAATTAATTTTCAGGTTTGAGATGTACCCATAACATTGAAAGGCCTCAAGCAGATTGGGAATGGTGATGTGGGGCGAGGTGAGAAAGAAGAGTAGGTCATCAGCGAAAGCTGCTACCTTGTATGATTTAGGTCCAACCTTGAAACCTCTGATGTCCACGTTATTGTTGACATGCCTTATGAAGGGTTCCAAGGCTAGGATAAACAGGAGCGGGGACGGAGGGCAGCCCTGTCTAGTCCCGTTCCCGATCCGCACCGGTTCTGAAAGTGTCCCGTTCACCTTAAGTTGTGCCCTGGGGTTGTAATAGAGGGACATAATCCATGAGACCATATGAGGCCCTAGGCCGATGTATCGACACGTCGCAAATAGGTAGTCCCATGCCACTCGGTCGAAGGCCTTCTCCGCGTCTGTGGACAGGAGAAGGCCCTCGACCTTTCCGGCCCCAGCCAGATGGATCAGATTGAGTGCTTTAACCACATTGTCTCGCGCCTCGCGCCCAGGCATAAAGCCCACCTGATCCAGTCCAATCAGTCCAGGCAGCAGGGGTGTCAGTCTAGAAGCTAGCAATTTTGCCAATAATTTCAGATCTAGGTTAAGCAGAGAAATTGGCCGGTAATTGGAGCAGTCAGAGGGATCTTTATTTGGTTTTGGAATTAAGGTTATGTGGGCTAATGTGAAGGAGTCCGGGACTGGTCGGGGCGTTTTCAGGTAATTTAAAACGCGCAATAAAGGGGTCTTGAGTCGGTCTGTGAAGGTTTTGTAGTAGAGTGAAGTGAACCCGTCACGCAAGAAGCCTTTTTTACCTGGTGGCTCCGACATATATTTTTGTTCTCAGAAGAGGCCAAGAGGCTGATGGCTAGAGTGGAGTGATGGAATTGCATCTGGGTTAAACTTTGTTAGGAATTCATCCTTTGTAGTCTTCAGATTACATGGGCTCCCTGGTAGCTTTCCTTCCCCCTGTTCATTTATTCACCCCCTGCCTTCTCCCTTTTTTCTTTCTCTTTCTCTTCTTTTTTGCGTAGTATTCCAGTTCTTATCCTTCTTATTTTCTGACTTTAATAAAAAATTTTATGGCCAGATGAGATTATACCAAATTGAGTACCACAACCTCCACTACTACCCGTTGTGAAGAGCAGTACGGTAAAAGATTTTTGTTTTCATGGTACCCAATTATATAGCTTGATATCTGTATGCTTACTCAATCTCCTTGCCTGCTCAATGTCTGTGGTTTCCCTTCTCAGAAACCTATACTGCTATTTAAGTTGTGGGTACTTTGTAGTACTCTTCTGTAGTCTCGTTTAAGTTTATAAATAAAGAATTTTTTTAAAAAAAGGGGGGGATACCGGACACCTCTGATGCATACTGTTATACATGTGAAATATGTCTGACATAGTATAGGAAAGCTTAACCTGGGATGAAGGAGAGGAGTATAATGTTAATAAAAGCAATACAGCTCTGAACAAAGGGTCCCTAAAGCCTAGATGCTGTAATATAGAGAACATATATGGCAACCCTAGCCTATCAAATACAATTTATACATATAAATCTAGCAATAAATGTTACCTTTATTTACCACATCAAGTAAGTCAATAGTTTGTCTAGTATTGGCCCCAGGTTTTCTAGTGAGTACAACACCAACCTTATGAGCTGGGCGAGGAGAAGCAGTAGCAGCACATTGAGTTTCCCAGTGAATGGTTGTGCAGCAGGGGCATGTCAGGACAAGTCTGATCATTGGAAGAGAGCACATGGAATCCCCAGCATAGCTATAGAACTGACCACTGTGTGTTCTTCTGCTTAGTGTGGTCAGTTTTTAATAGGAAAGCATAAGGACTGGCAGGAACACCAGTGATTTCACATAAAGTAAGCAATACAAAGAGAACAGGATACTTTCTCATACAAGTAGATGGTACAGCAGGCATATATCAGGAATATGTAGTGTTGGAGTAACAAACGCTTTAAGTTAAGGAGTGAAGTAATCAAGTCAGACAGAAATTATAACACAACATAGTCCCTCGCCTTTTAGACTTATACTAATCTCTACTTAAGGAAAAAATGCTCCATCCCCAATTCTTACACTCCTACATCAGAGTTGTACCCAAAACCAGGGAAAAACAACTCCCCTCCAGCTAATTACAGACCAATAGCACTACCTAATTCAGATTATAAAATCTTTATAAAAATCCTAGGTTAACTTTATTGCTCCCTAGGCTTAGTTCATTCTGCATTTCTGAGACATGTTTTCAGCAGACAGTGGGCTGAAGTCCGCTGTCGGCTGATGTCACAGAGCCATTCCAGACTCGGGCAAGATCAAAACAATGGAGTCGGAATCCACCCACATGTCTGGCCAGGCACCCGCTCAGCCTCTCAGCAAGACCCGCTGAGAGCCTGAGCTGGCCCCCTCCTCAGCCCAGTGCTCCGATGAGTATAGGGGGGACAGAGAGCTGCTGACTGACAGTCAGCAGCATTCTGCTCAGGGAGCTGTGAAAACTGAACGATCGGCGGTGTTCGATTGCTCAGTTCTCACTGATAGAGGCGCAGAGGGACATATGCAGTATCGGACCAATGCTGCATCCACCTAGGTGAGCATAATTCTAAATAATAAAAACCCACACCCACACTTGAGGAAGGGGACCTCCCATCATCCATGGCCATAGCTAATGTAATCCTGCTACTTAAACCTGGGAAAGATGCAGTTGACCCCGGTTCATATAGACCTATTTCACTTCTTCAGAGTGATATTAAAATTCTTGCTAAGGCGTGCAGAGTCAACGGGATTATAGCCTCCATTATTCACTCAGCCCAGCCAGGCTTAATGCCACAAAAGTCTACAGCCACTAACCTCCAGAGACTTTTTCTGAATATGCAAATACAACCTGACAATGAGGGACAGAGGGCCCTGTTATCCCTCGACACTAACAAGGCGTTTGACAGTAGCTGGAGATACCTGTGGACAGTGTTGGCTAAGTTTGGCTTTGGTGACCTGTTTATAGCATGAATTAAACTGCTTTACGTGTCCCTTGGGCTAGCATCAGGGTAACAGATAGAATGTCAAATCTGTTCACTTTGGGTAGGGGTACAAGGCAGGGGTGTCCGCCGTCTCCTCTGCTCTTTGCGATCACCATAGAACCCTTGGCGGCGATGGTGAGAGATGACCCGAGAATCAAGGGGTTCGAGTACGGGGCCCTACAGGAAAAGATTATGTTGTATGCAGACGATATGATGCTCTTCCTGGGGGACACTGATGCCTCCCTGCGGTGTGTCATATCCACAATCCCAGAGTTCGGAAACTTCTCGGGCCTGACCATTAACTGGTCCAAGTCAGCCCTGATGGCACAAGATGGTGAGTGGGACCTGGGGCTGCCAGAGACTTGCCCTATACCAGTGGTAAACCAGTTTAAATATCTGGGCATTCAGATCTCCTCAAAACTTAAAGATTACTGCCCCCTGAATATTTACCCCTTGCTTTCACAATTCAGGGACAAGATTACCACCTGGAATAATCTAAAGATACCATTGGCTGGCAAGGCTAATTTAATAAAAAATGATTTTAATGCCCCAACTTCTTTATTTCTTTATTTACTCTAAGGAGGGGGGTGGTCTGGCTCTTCCCAATCCATGGTTCTATTACATGGCAACTCAATTACAACACTTGATTGGAAATATGGCCCACAACCCAACAAGCTCATCGGCTAGATTAATGCTACTGGGGCGGAAACGGTACCAATGGGGATGGATTGTATATTGGAGGTCCTAGAGGAGAATGTACCTGAGAAAATTAACAGAATAGCTATTTCTAGGGTTCTATTTCAGGTTTATGTTTTAAGTTGGAAGTCGGTAACCCCACCAAGTACAGCAACCTGGATATCACACGTGGTAACCCCCTAATTATGGAGCGGTGCATTTATCAACATAGTGGGAGCGCGGGTAGATTTGAACGGATATGGGCCCCATGGTTGGATACCCCTGGGTTGAGTCCCAAAGAACTTGTAATGTCTAGACTTTTTCAGTGTCCTTCCAATTAATCAGATATATATGGGGAAAGTGTATGTCAGCTAATGTGGTGAACAATCGCAGACAGCTGGGGGTGGTGGAGATAACAGGGGAATGTAATGCTGAATATTGTCACAGTTGGACCGACTGTATTATGTATGAACAAAGCATAACATTGATATATTTCTGCATTGGAAACTGTCTGCTATATACAATAAAATCGTTTCTGATTAAAAAAAAATGCTTTTCTTCCATAGGTGGCATAGTGCATGCTCCAAGTGGTTACACTATGGCTGTCCTTAGATCTGTGTCCTCTAAAATTGCACATCCAAATGAACAAGGTAAAGTAAATATTATACTGTATAGGTATGACTCTCTCTCTCTCACTAATACACATTTTAATACGCCGTTTTTTTCAGTTCTATTGTATTATACATTCCCATAAGCAATATGTTGTTATTGTTGCACGTTCCATGTAACTGCCATTACTTGATATGGTCAGTGAGAGACTGAGGTGTGCCTTTTCAAAATCTCCATATTTCAGGCTTTCTTGACATTCTAACATCATGGCTGGGGGAAGTCTGCTTGTATAGCCTAATTTAGAAGTAACATTGCAGTGGTATTGATCACCACTAGTCAACCAGTTGCAGAAGTGTTTTATTGTGTGTGTGGGTGTGTGTGTGTGTGTGCAGTTGTGGTCATAAGTTTACATACCCTAGCAGAATTTGTGGTTTCTTGGCTATTTTTCAGAGAATATGAATGATAACACAAAAACATTTTTTTCACTCATGGTTAGTGTTTGGCTGAAGCTATTTATTATCAATCAACTGTGTTTACTCTTTTAATCATAATGACAACAAAAACTACCCAAATGACCCTGATCAAAATTTTGGCCTGATGACATGCACACAAGTTGACACAAAGGGGGTTGAATGGCTATTAAAGGTAACCATCCTCAATTGGGATCTGTTTGCTTGTAAATAGTGTGTGTGTATAAAAGGTCATTGAGTTTCTGGACTCCTGACAGACCCTTGCATCTTTCATCCAGTGCTCCACTGATGTTTCTGGATTTTGAGTCATGGGGAAAGCAAAATAATTGTCAAAGGATCTGCGAGAAAATGTAGTTGAGCTGTATAAAACAGGAAAGGGATATAAAAAGATATCCAATGAACTGAGAATGCCAATCAACAGTGTTCAAACTATAATCAATAAGTGGAAAATGAGGAGTTCTGTTGAAACCAAACCACGGTCAGGTAGACCAACTAAAATTTCAGCCACAATTGCCAGGAAAAATGTTTGGGATGCAAAGAGAAACCCACAAATAACTTCAGGTGAAATACAGGACTCTGAAAACACGTGTAGCTGTTTCAAGATGCACAATAAGGAGACACTTGAAGAAAGATGGACTGCATGGTGGAGTCGCCAGAAGAAATCCATTACTACGCAAATGTCACAAAGTATCCCGCTTACAATACACCAAACAGCACAGAGACAAGCCTCAAACCTTCTGGCACAAAATCATTTGGCGCGATGAGACCAAAATTTATTTTCAATATTTTTATTAGATGTTTCAAAAAGAGGTAACAAACGGTAATTACATCGCAATGAAAGTATACAATACATCGAGTATAACCACATAATCTTGTTATTTGTAAAGACATACAAAGTTGTTCAAAGAACTGGTGACTAACCATCGAAAGTTAACATTCAAGTATTGCATACTATCGGAGAAGTTTTACGATTATATCTGAAAACATATATGTACTATGGGAAGCGATATAAAGGAGATGTAAAACGGACATTAACCTTTACTGAGCGTTCATGTATATACAAAAGTCTATATTAGCATTTTGAAGAGGCTATCATACGTTATGAACTTACAATTGAAAGCTACCAATCAGTGGTCAAGAAACTTGTTGAAACATACAGAAATGTTTATTGTTCTAATACACCAATATGAGCTACATAACATATGAAAGTAACGCTACATTAATGGCAAACAATGGAGAAAAACTTTGTAGATTATTTTTATAACTTTTATTTAAAACCAGAGTAGCGCGGTTTACTAAAACACGGTCTTCCAAACTCCGAACAGAGACACGACAAACCACATAACATTCGCCCTATGAAACACTGTAAACGCATCATTACCTAAAGAAGACCGCTGAGGTGGTACG
>BLSH010016737.1:77888-91989 GCA_018402905.1 Glandirana rugosa | reverse complement strand
CCATGTCCGCTGCAATATCGCAGTACCGCAAAAAATCGCAGATCGCCGCCATTTTTAGTAAAAAATAAAAAAAAATTAAAAACCCAAAAATGAATTCTCATCATCCGTAAACGCGACCACTTTTGCGCAAACCAATCAATAAACGCCGATTGCGATTTTTTTTATCGCAAATATGAGGAAGAATATAAATCGGCCAAAAACGGTGAAAAAAAATGTTTTTTTATATTTTTTTTTGGATTTGTATTTTAGGAAAAAGTAAGAAATTTGGGTTTTTTTGCAAAATTGTCGCTCTTCTTTTGTTTATAGCGGCGATCAGAAATGACGCAGCGGTGATCAAATACCACCAAAAGAAAGCTCTGTTTGTGGGAAAAAAAGGACGCAAATTTCGTTTGGGTACAACGTCGCACGACCGCGCAATTGTCAGTTAAAGCGACGCAGCGCCGAATCGCAAAAAGGGCTCCGGTCCTAAAGCTGGAAATCCTTCCGGGGCTGAAGTGGTTAATTAGTCACACAACCTCTGTTTTCAGCTGCATAAGGGGCTTAGCGAGCTGGGGGTGGAGAGCAAGAGGCAAAGAAAAAGCAATACACTGATATTCCCAGTGAAGAGCTGTGCTCACAGCGCAGTCTATGCTGGGATGGATGTGCTTCTGTGCCTAATGTGGTCAGTTTGAAATAGGAAAGCAGGGAGACTCACAGGATCATCAGGTATTCCATGCAAAGAAAGAAATAGATAGACACTTTTTAACACAAGTACATGATACAACATGTAAAGAATATGAAATGGTGGGGTTTCAAACACTTTCCTGCCCAGGCCATTTTGCAGCTGTCAGCGCTGTCAAATTTCGAATGACAATTGCGCAGCTATATTCTACACCAGCGGTGGCTGGTGTATATGGGGCGCCGCCTCCCCGCCGCTTAGAAGGAGAAAAAAAAAGGAGGCGCCGGTACATTCACTTTTCTTTTTTTTTTTTCCTCGGCTCCTTCCTGTCAGCTGACAGCAAGTAGTGAGCTGATTGGTCAGCCTGAACAAGCGCACACATAGGCTGATTGGCTGCCCCCTGAGCCATCAGAGCCAATGACTCTCTGTCATTGGATGCTGTTGGCGGGGTGGGACTATGGTGTACGTGCTGCCTGTGTGATTACTCATGCAGGCACAGCACTCCCTGGGACTTCAGTGCAGACTGCCAGCATGCTCTCCGCTAGCGCTGCCTCTGCATCTCTCAGCCCGCTTTCCATATGCCGATCTCTGCAACACTGCCAGCCTGAGCCTGCCTATTAGATGGGGTAAGTGTTCCGACCTCGGGGGGGGGGGGGCTGTTGAGGCTGGTGACTGTATAACCTATCTGGGGCTCTGTATACTGCTATCTGGCACCCTGTATACCCTACCTGGCACCCTGTATACTGCTACCTGGCACCCTGTATACCCTACCTGGCACCCTGTATATTGCTACCTGGCACCCTGTATACCCTACCTGGCCCCCTGTATACTGCTACCTGGCAGCCTGTATACCCTACCTGGCACCCTGTATACTGCTACCTGACACCCTGTATACACTACCTGGCACCCTGTACACTGCTATCTGGCACCCTGTATACCCTACCTGGCACACTGTATACTGCTACCTGGGGCCCTATATACTGCTATCTGTCACCCTGTATACTGCTACCTGGGACTCTGTATACCCTATCTGGGGCCCCTGTATACTGCTACCTGGCACCCTGTATACTGCCACCTGGCACCCTATATACTGCTACCTGGGGCTCTGTATACCCTATCCAGGACCCCTGTATACTGCTACCTGGCACCCTGTATACTGCTACCTGGCACCCTATATACTGCTACCTGGGGCTCTGTATACCCTATCTGGGACCCCTGTATACTGCTATCTGGGGCCCCTGTATACTTCTATCTGGCACCCTGTATACTGCTACCTGGGGCTCTGTATACCCTATCTGGGAAACCTGTATACTGCTATCTGGGATCCCTGTATACTGCTATCTGGGACCCCAGTATACCCTACCTGGGGCTCTGTATACCCTACCTGTCACCCTGTATACTGCTACCTGGGGCCCTATATACTGCTATCTGGCACCCTGTATACTGCCACCTGGCACCCTATATACTGCTACCTGGGGCTCTGTATACTGCTATCTAGGACCCCTGTATACTGCTATCTGGGACCCCTGTATACTGCTACCTGGCACCCTGTATACTGCCACCTGGAACCCTCTATACTGCTACCTGGGGCTCTGTATACCCTATCTGGGACCCCTGTATACTGCTACCTGGCACCCTGTATACTGCTACCTGGCACCCTATATACTGCTACCTGGGGCTCTGTATACCCTATTTGGGACCCCTGTATACTGCTATCTGGGACCCCTGTATACTGCTATCTGGGATCCCTGTATACTGCTATCTGGGACCCCTGTATACTGCTATCTGGGATTCCTGTATACTGCCACCTGGCACCCTGTATACTGGTACCTGGGGCTCTGTATACCCTATCTGGGACCCTTGTATACTGCTATCTGGGACCCCTGTATACTGCTATTTGGGACCCCTGTATACTGCTACCTGGCACCCTGTATACTGCTACCTGGCACCCTATATACTGCTACCTGGAGCTCTGTATACCCTATCTGGGACCCCTGTATACTGCTATCTGGGACCCTTGTATACTGTTACCTGGGACCCTGTATACTGGTACCTGGGGCTCTGTATACCCTATCTGGGACCCCTGTATACTGCTATCTGGGACCCTGTATACTGCTACCTGGGACCCTGTATACTGATATATGGTGACTCTGCATACTGCTATCTGGTGCTCTGAATACTGCTATATGGGGCTCTGTATACTGCTATATGGTGACTCTGTATACTGCTATATGGTGACTGTATACTGCTGAAGCGGCACTTATGGGCACTGATTAAATGGCACTGATGAGGAGGCACTAATATGCCACACTTATGGGCACTGATGGGAGGCACTGGTGGGCACTGATAGGTGACACTGGTGGACACTGATGGGTGGCACTGGCAGGCACTGATAGGTGGCCCCGGTGGACACTGATAGGTGGCACTGATGGGCACAGATAGGGAGCACTGATGGGCACTGATGGGCATTGATGGGTGGCACTGATGGGCAATGATAGGTGGCACTGATGGGCATTGATGGGCAGCAGTGATGGGCATTGATGGGCAGCACTGATAGGCGGCACTAATAGCCAGCACTGACTGGCATCACTAATGGGCACTGATTGATGCCACTTCCGGGCACTTGTGGGCACTGACTGCTGGCACTGGTGGGCACTTAGTGCTGGCACTGTAATCAGGGCACTGATCATCAGTGCCCTGATTACATCCCTATATGTCCTCTGTCTGAGGAGATGCCGCTGATTGGCTCTCCTCAACACACACTCTGTCAGTGTGAGGCAAGGAGCGCCGATTACCCGCACTTCCTTGTTTACATGTGACCGGCTGTGATTGGTCACAGCCGATCACATGGTTAAAGAGCCGCGGCTCTACACAGATTGAGGTTGTGCCGTGTCCTGGCAACACAGCGTGACCGACATGCTGTGCGTCCCCAAAAGCGCGCAGGAGCGCGCTTTCTGGACGACATCATATGACGTCATCCCAGAACGAGAGCCACACGGCCCCGCATCATTTGACGGTGGGCGGGCGGTAAGTGGTTAAAGCCTTAATATGCAGTTATTTGAAGGAATAATATATACCCAAAATCTGTATTTTCAACAAATATTGCAAATGTATTTTGATATAAATTATTTAAATATGTCTGCTTACACACAGGGTTATTTTAAAAATGTAAACAATAAAATTATTTGCAACATTTTTTTCAAAATCCACCAATCCATATCAATTGCATTCCATTATTCAGTCTATTCATCATCTAAAAAGATTTCCAAAATGACTTATTAGAAGAATGGGTGTAATGTGGCGCTCTCTCTAAATAAATGAGCAAACTGTTATAATCTCTTATTGTAGTGATAAATAAATAATAAAAAATGGATCCGTGTCTCAAGGCTGGACACCGATATATCATGCTACTAAAGTACATTATCCAATATCTCATATTCCTACATAAAGTGCATGGTCAAACATTGGACCTTAGTATGTATCTGACAGTGATTCTTCAAAAATGAACTGTGCACCAAATTTTGTGAATTGATGAAATTAAAATAATAAAAACAGTAAATTTGTTGAGGCAAATAAACATTCAACTTCTGGTATAGTCCATAACTTGTATGTGACAGTGATTCTTCAAAACTAAACTGTGCAACAGATTTTATGACTAGATGAATAAATACATGTAAAATTGATTAAACAATAAAATTGTTGAGGTAAATAAACAATCAACTTCTGGTATAGTCTATAGAACATGCATATAATGACTTTAAGCTCTTAGATGTGTCTGCACCACTGTGATTAAATTGACTAATGTTTCAATGTAAAAATACAGTGACTTTTCCTCCTTCCCATGTGTTATTATTATTATTATTATACAGGATTTATATAGCGCCGACAGTTTGCGCAGCGCTTTACAATATTAGGGCAGACAGTACAAATTACAATACAATTCAATACAGGAGGAATCAGAGGACCCTGCTCGTTAGAGCTTACAATCTGTGTTCTAGTCTCTCACCTGCATTTTACTGGGCATATAATGGTATCTTTTGGGATTGGTGTAGTTCGATCTGATCACCTCTGGGGGTCCCCCCTGGCTTCTCCAGCCCTCTGTGTCCTCTGTCAGCCTTCGGGGTCCTATGATATTCCCGCTGGGTGCCTTATTACTCCCGGTAAATATATAAATAATGCTCCCATAGTGGGATATTGTTTTTTTATAAAACAATTGATTAACAGTAAAATCACACCTCACATTTAAGTATGTAAAGACCAGCATATATCCACGAGCTCCAAGCTCGCTTCTTGGATGTGCGTCACTTCCTCGTCTCTTTCCTTCCACCTCTGCTCACGCCCTACGCATTATGTCGTGCCCAGGCGACTTCTTCAATGGGGAATCTGACTTCAATGGGGAAAAAATGACTTATTGACACATGCTATTACATAGTACACCTTACTCTTTGACCTACTAAACATGATTTTATTTGCATATTGCAATTTTGTTGGCTTGATAAGCCACAATGTTTTTAGGCTCAGATATACTTGTTTAAAAAGAAATTACTTTTGACAACTATTATCACTCCAAATAAGCAAGACATTTTAGAACACTGAACCATACTTCAAACTAGTTTTTCCTTTAGCTTTTGAAATTTGCTGCTAAAATGACTGAGTTTAAAAAAAATCATAACAGCAAGTTATCAGAGAAGACCTTATTTATACAGAGCTGTTTCTCATTTACAGTAAATTGTTGTATGTCTAGGAGGTCAACAACTCAATAATAGAGATTGATTTGATAAAGTTCACACATGGAAGAAAGAACATTTCTCTGAGTATGGCCATCATGAGATAATTTAAACTCTGTAAGCTTAAATTGAATCTTTAATTTTGTATACCAAGTAATATCTACAGAATTGCAAAGACAGTTTGCTAAAATTGAGTGTATTGTTTTTTATGTTTTACTCCATGTGCATGCTAATAAGGTTTCCTTTTTTGATACAAGGAGGAAACATTATTGTCTTTAATTACACTTCTTCGTGTATTTATCTTACCATGTAATTTTTATTGCATGCTATTATAAGTCACTGTAAGAGAATTAGTTTGAATATGCTATTTTTTTCCACTGAAAATGCTAGTTTATTTATTTCTGTGATTACAGTATATACATGAAGATACTTTTTTTCAGTCTGAGGAGGTTAAAAAAAATGCATGTATCACAATTACCTGGATTTCTAAATTGCATGATTCTCCACAGATCTAAGTGGATATATCTGCAAATATTCCGGTAAATCAAAATTAACAAACAACAGTTTCTACTGATCTAGTCATCACAAATTGAAAATTAATAAATAATTTGTGGGGCCTCTATACAATCTGTGGGGAGTTCTGCAACTTTAAAAAGAGTAATAAAGGTTGCCATTGAGGACCTACTTTTGAGAATGATAGTGGTCATGCTGATTAATTGACTTTAATGCTTTCTGCATCATTGACCTAGAACAATTATAAAGATAAAGGATCGTGCTACTTTTCTGACACTCAGCATGTTTGTTTTGGGTTCATAACTCAACATTATTGAAGTCAGACACAGCCTATCACTTTGCATTTTAGAAAGGAGCCAGCAATGGCAGCCCCATACTTCTCTAATGACAGACTCATTTTTAAAAGGGCTGCAGCTTACATATTTGCTCTGTCAGTTTGTTAATTTTACCCCTGCTCTATAAGAAATGGTTCAGAATTACACCTATATGTACTTTCAAAATTACCCCCTGTCTCAACTCTTACAAGGGTTGCTCCTCTTCTCTATACCAATGCATCCAAGTATTAGAATGGCTTTATTGTTTTATTACTTCTAAAGTTTCCCACTAGCATAAATCTATCATTTGGCTTCCATTAGTTATAAGAATGTGACACAGGCATTTATATCACACAGATTAAGTTGGTTTGGACCTGGGCTGTTTGACAAAAAGTAATAGCATACTATTACAGATGTGGCAGCTCTACCAAGCAAAACAAACAAAATAGCAAACTGTATAGGCCATGAGTTTTACTCATTGCTACTTAATACTTGTGTTTTGGTGCAGTAAGCCACCCTTGTCTTCTCAAATCCAAAAATCCATTTTAAATGCAATACTGTGTATAACTGTATTCTTCACCGTTAAATACAAAATCAATTGATTTTTTTTTTTTATACCTTAGACGCAATTTAGAGAAAAAAGTAAAGGCAACCATAAAGTTTGAACAACAGTTTGAACAATAGCATTGTTGATATATTAACCCTGAAAATAAAGCTGGTGAGTGTGGATGCCCAAGAGCAACCCTCAGTAGAGCTACTGCTCCAAAGATGCACAGTTTAAAGTGATTGTAATGTTACAATTTGTTTAATTCAAATATCAAACATGTTGTACTTACCTGTTCTGTGCAATGATATTGCACAGAGCGGTCCTGATCCTCCTCTTCTTGGCTCTGTCGCTGGTGCTGATGCTCTCTGCTCCTCCTCTCTTTCTGTGTGCCCCAATAGCAAACCACTTTCTATGGGGGCATTCATGCAGTCGCAATCCCGAGCCAGGCTGTGTGAGTCTATAGACACACACAGCATGATTTGACCCCAAACCTGCTCCCCCTCACAGCTCACAGGATTTGATTGACAGCAGCAGGAGCCAATGGCTCCCACCGCTGCTTCTGAGACCTGTGAGGAGAAAAAGAGAGTAGTGCTTCTGCTTTCAATCACAGCAATAGATTCATAAAAGGTTTTATTTGACCTTATTGCAGAGAAAAAAAATCAGGCCTTACCACCACTTTAAAGGCTATTGCTCCCTGAAAGGATGTGACCTGGGATACTCTCTAAAGAGCACTTACCCAACTGGAAGAAGTCCACCAAAAAAACTAAGAACACAATTTTATCCCCATGACACATACTGTATAGGATGAATTTTAGGAGTCTTACACAGCTACCCTGAAATCTCATCAAGAAGAGTGTCACTTGCCACAAATAATTTGGACAATGTGTTCCTTAATATTTTAACACTCCACATTTTAGAAGCCATTCATATAGTCCTCTTGTTATATTTAAATGCAGCGCATCAGGGTTTTGTTTTTTTTTTTCCATTACATTTTTTATTGCATTTTAAAGAAAATACAAAGACAATTACAGACAATGTATCTTGAGAAGATAGAACAATATATAACCAATAGTATAGGTTGTGAGAACATGCTTTCAATGAAGCCTATGCATAGGCGGCTCAGTGTGAGTTTAGATGGGGATTATTAATATCAATGCCCGGACACCCCAGTTGGGATCAAAACTGTGCCCTGTGCTTTTTAGGAATTTGTGCGTTTCGGTCTCATTGAGGCATGAACTTGAACAAGAGCATAACTACAATGTTATATAATGTGTAACTTCTGAATAATATGAGGGTTTTAAAGTTAGGTTGGGGAAAGAAAGAAAGGAGAGTAAGGAGAGTGAAGAAGAAAGGGAGGTAAGTGGATGGTGATAGTGAGCTGGTGCGAAACGTGTATATGTGTTGAAGTGGAGAGTCCTGGTACAATGCTGTTATACTGATATTTAAGAGTTCTTGAGGTTCCGCTGCCTGGGTTAAGTGGCAGAAGTGAAGTCGGGTCTTGGGGTATGGAATTTATCCAGAGAACTCAGAGTTAAAAGTTCAAAGTTCAAAGTTATAAGGCTCTAGGTTTGGAAAGAGCTATGTGGGTGTGTTACCCACGGGTGCCAGTCTCTTAGAAATTTTTCTTGTTTAAGGTGGGCTTTTGCAAAGGAGTATTCTTGGTGAGCGTGAGAATGAGAATCACATCCTTAAGGTTTGGTGGGGTAGGGGATTTCCATTTGTGGGCTATGGAAAGCCTAGCTGCTATGAAGAGATGCGTGAGGATGGTATGGTATTTGTAAGGCCATGAGTCTGTGCCTATTCCAAGTAAGGCTATCTTAGGGTTCGAAGGTAGGTTCTGGTTGATAATAGTGGAGATTAATTTGAACCATAAAGGTTGTATGATAGGGCATTGCCACCATATATGGTAGAGAGAACCAGGAAGGTTACAGTTCCTCCAGCATAATGGAGAATGGTCAGAATAGATTTTTGCCAGTTTCTGAGGGGTAAGGTACCAGTGGAGAGCTTTTGCGTGTTTTCCCAGTGAAGGATACATTTGGAGTGTTTCCGTGGGAGGAATTGTGCCGTGTGCCATTGTTCCGGGGTTGCTGAGAAGGAGAGCGTTTTCCCCAGTTTAGGAATGGTATTGGTTTGTGTAGTTGAGCTGGGGTGGCAAGGGAGAGATATAAGGGACCCAGTCCTTTAAGAATTTTCGGGGGTGAATGTAATATGTCTAGGATGGGGCTCCAAACATCTGAATCACTAATCTGCATATTTTTTAAGGCATGTCGGATTTGAAGGTATTGGTAGAATGAGGTGCGAGGTAATTGAAAGGACGAGGACAGCTCTTGGAAGGAGCTAAGAATACCTTGCGAGTACAGTTGTCCCACGTTGGTGATTCCGGCTGATACCCAATTTTGGATATTTAGGTTCGGTATTATTTTCCCCAAGGAGGATAGTGGTTTTTATGGGATAAAGAGGTTGCTATGTTTCTTAGTGAGGTCCATACTTTATGAATGGCATTAATAGTGTCCAAGAAATGTCTCTGGGGATGCGGATGAAGAATCGAGGCTCCTAAATAGGTTTTCAGGCCCTGTTGTAGAGTCTCCTCGTCAATTTGATGAATAGTTGGAGAAGAGTTGGGAGTCCACCATGTTCTGGTATGATTTAATATACTAGCCTGGAACTTCCACGGACAGCTTCAGTTGGTGGAGTGCTTTAAATATCTGGGGGTGAAAATAGCTTTGGATCCTGGTTTATATATACAAAATAACTTGGAACCACTGTTAAAAGTATTTAAGCACAAATGTAAGATTTCGAAGCGGCTGCCCCTGTCGATAGTGGGTCGGTGCAATTTAATTAAAATGATCTGGATGCCTCAATTACAATATATCTTGCACAACGCCCCAATATGGATCCCAGGTGTATGGTTTAAAAAAATAGAAGCCCTCTTTAGAGAACTCATATGGAAAAAAAAACAGTCCAGAATACGCTTAAGAACATTACAACTCCCTAAAGACAAGGGGGGATTGGTGGTACCACACCCCTGGAGCTATTTTTTAGCATCCCAGTTACAACATATGGGGGGGTGGGAAATGGGAAATTACACTACTTGCTATAGTTCCCGAGCCCTATTAGCCAATACGCCCCATGAATCTTTAACTGAGGCCTTAGAAGCAGACTCTTTGGGGTGAGAAAATCAATACCCCCTGGGTAAATTAATGGGTAAAGTGTGGAATAAGGCGAAAGCAATTTTTGGATATGTTGGGTTTACAAAATATACCCCAATCTGGGACAATAAAAATTTACACGAGATTGAGGGCCTAGAAAATTTTAACAACTGGAAACAGAAAGGGGTAGTAAGGCTGATACAGATCTACTCGGCAGATGAATTAAAATCATTTCAAGACTTAAAACAGGAGTTTGGACTCTCAAATAAAAACTTCTACCAGTATTTGCAGCTGAGGCATGCACTGTCAACCTAGTTCAGAGATAAGAGTCTGAGATGGAGTGAATCTCCTCTGCTGAGTGGGTTGATGGATTCTGCCTCACTAAAGGGGTTAATCTCTGAGATGTACAGGAAAATACATCTGGAGATATTAGGGGAGGCAACCCAACTTCCCAGCAGGGAAAGATGGGAAGAGGACGTGGGAGAGCTTAGGGATACTCAGTGGAGGAATATATTGTCATAAGTAGATCAGTTGTCCCTTTTAGCAGCGCAGAAGACCACCCAATTATATATTATACATAGAACATATTATACCCCAAAAAGGTTATTTCAGTTTGGAAGAAGGCAGGATGCAGCCTGCCCCAGATGTAAAGCTCGGACGGGGGATCTGGTACACATGCTTTGGAGATGTCCCAAGTTACACAGATATTGGGAAGGGGTGTTGAGGGTAATCAGCTCAACTTTCTAGGTGACATTGCAAAAGGACCCGGTGCTGTGTATATTGGGATATGTTGAGCAAAGCATGGGAGTAAAACAGCTGCGCATAGCGGTCATGAGATGCTTATATCTAGCGAGGAAAGAGATCACTAGGAAATGGATAAAACCAAGACCGCCTACTGTAGAAGAATGGATTCAGATGGTTAACCACATAATAATAAGGGAAAAGATAGCCTACACAAAGAGAGGAAATAGGGATAATTTTGAGAAGATATGGAAAAGGTGACTAGATTCTCCAGGACTGGTACCCAAATATGTAGAGATATAGAAACCCCAAAAAGGGGAGAAGGAAGAAAGGAGGAAAGTAATTCCGTAAATGTTTTATACCTTTACTTGGTAATGATGTATAAGGAAAGAAAAGGGAAAAGGGATGGAGGGGAGGGTGGGGGGGGATAAAGGGTTTTTTAGATTAATGTAAGCTGGGAAATGAATGGTTGAAGTTACATGTTATTAATGTATATTATTTTTTTATAAAAATGGAAAACAAATAAAAATTATGTGAATTAAAAAAAAAAAATACTAGCCTTGTAATATAAGGAGATGTTCGGGGCACCCATTCTGTTGAATTTGAGAGGGCGAAGAAGGTATGCTGTTTTGAATCTGGGGCGTTTCCCTTGCCAGATCAAGTTGCTAATAATAGATTGTAGTTTCTTTAGATGAGTTGAGAGGAAAAGCACTGGGAGTGCTCGGAAGAGGTACTGGATGTGAGGAAGAATGAACATTTTGGCTAAGGCTATACGACCTGCCCATGAGGATGTTAACTTCTGAATTGAGGAGGAAAGATTTGTAATTTTTGATGTTAGCGTAGTGCAGTTGATGTAGAACATTTTAGAGCTAGGGGAGGTTAAATTAATCCCTAGGTATTGAAGGGAAGCTGCTGAAGCCCACGAGAAAGGGGCAAGTCCTGAGATATGCTGTTTGGTAAGAGGGGTTAGGTTAATGGGAAGCATTTGGCATTTGTTATGGTTTAATTTGTAGAGAGAAAGCGTTCCAAAGTGTTCTAGAATTTGGGTCAAGTGAAGGAGAGAGTGGAGGGGGTCTGTGAGGAAGATTATCACATCATGGGCGTATAGGCCTATTTTTTGTTGGGTTTTTCCTATTTGTATACTGGTAATTGAAGGGTTAGATCGGATATGTTCCGCCAGGGGTTCCATAATCAAGGAGAATATTATTGGGGAAAGAGGGCAGCCCTGCCTCGTCCCATTAGTGATGGGGAAGGAGGGTGATAGGAAGCCTGAGGTACAAACTTTAGCTGTGGGGCGTGTGTATAGGGCCATGATGGCTGATAGGATCCGTCCCGGGAAACCAAACCCCCGTAGCACCTTGGTCATGTACATCCAGTGAACTCTATCGAAAGCTTTTTCAGCATCAAGAGATATTGCTAGAGCAGGTATGTGGTGGTGTTCAGCCCATTGGATGAGGTTGATTGATCGCTGGGTACCATCGGAGGTCTGGCAGCCAGGGACGAACCCAACTTGATCGGGATGTATGAGAAGGAGGTATATTGAGAGCGCCTATTAGCAAAGATTTTGGCAAATAGTTTGGTATCCGAATTGAGCAAGGATATGGGGTGATAATTCGCAGGGTTGTCAGGGGCTTTGCCCAGTTTGGGAATGGTGACTATAGTGGATTCTAAGAATTCTTGGGGGAAGGTACCTGTGTCCATCATTTTGTTGAACATATGTGTTAAGTGGGGAGTTAGGTGGTCAGAATAGAGTCTATAATATTAATTTATGTATCCGTCAGGGCCCGGGGACTTGTGGAGCGGTAGTGATTTAATAGTTTTGGACACTTCAATTGGGGTAATTGGGGCTGAGAGGTTCGATAGTTGGGATTCTGAGAGGGATGGTAGATTAATTGACTTTAGGAATTGTTTTAGGATGTCTGGATTCAGTGTCGGAGAGATAGGACTGTCTTGTAAGTTATATAGGGAGGCGTAAAATTTTTGGAACTGATTTGCGATGTCAGATTGGATTGTATATTTTTTGGTTTTAAATATATAGAATTATCCGCGCCCACTATTTCAAATAAGGTGTAGATGATATTAATCCTGGCTGCTCGCAAAACAATAGATCAAAAAATTGTTCAAAGATACAGTCATATAATAAATGCAGCACCAAAAACAAGTTTTTAAAAGGGTAAGAGGTGAAATACACTACTATATGCAACACAAATAGAATAGAACAATTTTAAAAGGAATGGTGTCACAGTCTTAATGTCTCTTTTGAAACCCAATATGGACTCTCAAGTCCTGTAAATCAGGGAATAACCCTTAAATATCCAAGGTAGAACCAACCAAGAGAGAGGAAAACATTCACTTGGAGATATGTTGGAATTCTTTTAGGAATCACCGCCAAGCGAACATCCTATTGATAATTAATTTCTAGTAAAATATGTGAGCTTACCAGACTCTGGTAGGTAATGCGCATGGGTCATAATCCACTTTGCAGGTAATGGTGTCAGCAGGTCATCATGGACAGCAATGAAACGGAAACTATCCGGGCAGCAAAGGCTCCAATCCTTCTCAAGAATGCTCCACAGGGTTGATCCAACGCTCAGCATATATGGCATGAGAGGAAAGAGGCCAACATAGTGTGATACCATTTCAAAACAAATTTTTATTCAAACAAAGGGGATTACCAATACTCACATTTAAAAAGTATAAAAAGAGCTCTAGGATATAAAAACAATATGACAGGAGGAGTAGGGAACCCGACGCGTTTCGGCTCACACAGCCGTCATCTGGGGTATTCCCCCCTCCTGTCGTTACTCCTATTCATAACAAATGTGTAAAATTTACAATGACAACCCCTAGGGGGCAAAGACCGGAAGTCTGCCTTAGACTCAAAATGGCGTCATCGGCGTGCGCTCCACGCCTCATTCTCATATGTTGGATACATCCTGATGGGGATAACCCGGAAGGAAAATGTGAAAAAGTAAGGTAGAAAACATAAAAAACAAATACTTTGTTTCGTGTGAATTAAAGATGTAATGTGAACATTACCGTGATTATAAATATAATAAACAAAAACAGGTTCTTGTGAAAGGAAAGGGTCGAGGTGATGGGCATAGGTGCATGAGACCCCAAGTATACAGCTTGACTGCCCTGGAAAAGGAAGTGGATGGAGCCAACATCCACCTACATGACAAGACCACATGTCAAACATTATGCAAATAGGCGCTCACATCACTTCCTATGGTAGAAAAGAGTGTATGCAGAGAGCGTCAAGTTAAGCGAGATTGTAAACGATCATGTGTTTTATGTCAGCAGTGTATGGTCGCCTAATTGCGGACAAGGAAAGATGAAAGAAAATAGAAATATAATTAAAGTGCCAAAGTGCCCTTGTGTTAATTCACCATAAATGAGGTGTATGGTAAACGGGGGGGGGGGGGGGGGGGTGAATTATAAAATGGAAT
>BLSH010016737.1:16327-27281 GCA_018402905.1 Glandirana rugosa | reverse complement strand
CAGCCCAGCCCACCCAAGTGCAGGATCAATAGATCGCTGACACTTACCAAACACAGAACACATATCTGCAGCATTCACAGAGATCACGCCCGATCCCTGCGAAATCTGACAGTGATTTTGGTAGCGTTTGAAACCAGCTCTGACAACCAGGTGCACTTTTGTGCCTGTGAGTCACGCTAGTATACGTATCAAATTTAGAATGTTCAAAATGTCCAATCGCACGTACACTAGCAAAGAGGCCTACACTATGCTGAGTATGACAGGTGAGAGCGATGGGGAAGCTCCACTGTCGGAATCAGGCTCACCATATGAACCAGTAGACAGCAGCGGCACCCTGTCAGATAGCTCTGATGACAGAATGGTCCTTGCTACGGTCAGGCGTACTAGATCCCGTTCTGCTGTCACTGAGGTGCAAGAACCACAGGGCTCTCATATGGAGCAGAGAGCCAGTACTAGCACCGCTACTCCTTCTGGTGAACTGGCAAGCACCAGCGGCCTAATACATCTTGGTTGTAGATGAACCAGCACTGCAGTAACATTTGGTGACATGGCGAGTCCCATAAGTGCAGTTCAAGCTGGTGTGGCTGGCGCAAGTAATGTCCCGCAGCCACAAAGAAGACGAACACAGGCCCGCCGAACACATAGTGGCCTTCCCGCTGAATTTGCTAACTCTGATTGGCAACCCCCCCACTGATTCAGTGCCCGTACTTCCCCCCATTCACTCGCCAACCCAGAATCACAGTGAATACAGTTGATTTTACAGCCATCAATTTTTATTCACTGTATTTCACAGAAGATCTCTATAGATCTATAGTGGACCAGAGCAATTTATATGCTGGTTAATTCATCGCCACTAATCCCCATTTGACACTTGCCAGAGACTGAAAATCAATCACTGTTACAGAATGTAGGACCTTTCTGGGCCTTTCCTTCCTCATGCGTATAACAAAAAAAACTGAGTTGCGGTCATATTGGTCCACTGACCCAATTCACTATATGCCCGTGTTCTCTGCTGGCATGGCCAGGACATGATACGAGCAGATTTTGCAGTTCATGTACTTCAGTGACAATGAACTCTGTCGTCCATGGAGTGACCCTGAATATGACCAGCTGATAGAGGAAGCTATGCACTTTCTGGGCTTTTGTAGAGCTATTTGCGCGTTTGCACGCGCGCACACGTGCCGGAAACGGCGCCAAACAGCTCTATTTCAGTTGTGCACGCCCTGCAGCAAGTGCTGTCTGATCTACAGTGCTTAGTGTGTGCTCCTGATCTACCTGTACTTTGATTATCTGTTCCTGTGACCCGGCCTGCCTGACTTTGTTGATTCCCGCCTGTTTTGACCCCTGGATTGCCTATGACCACTCTCCTGCCTAGCCCTTCTGTACTTCTGCTGCCTGCCTGTTGACGACCCTGCCTGAACCTGACCACCATCTGCCTGCTCCTTCTGTACTGCACTGCCAGCCAGGTTCATGACCCGGCCTGTACGACCACACTTCTTGGGCATGAGTGCACCCACGGATGTCCTACCAACACCAGTGACCCAGTCTGACCCTTGTGCCATCCTGCACTCCCGAGCCACCTGTCTGCTCTATCAGGGGTTCCCGAGTCAGGGTCGTAAGGGAGGTTACCCACTGCATAAGTCAGACTCATCCACCAGGTACGTGACAGTATTAGATAGCCATGTCAGAGTCTGCGCAGGGGCCCTCCCCAATGAATGAACTCTGCACACACCTGGCCGGCCTTACTTGGGCGGTGAAGGCTCTACAGGATGATTACATGCGGATGGAAGGCCAAGTCCTGGAGCTCGCCGCATCACCCATATCGGGGTCCAACTCGCTTCCTGATCTTTTCCTCATCACTCTGCCTACAGAATCTGAGGTACCCCTACCTGAACGGTTTGCAGGGGACCGCAAGAAGTTCCGGGCATTTCAGAGCTCATGCAAATTGTATTTCGCTCTTCAACCCAGCACTGTCTCCCGAGAAGCCACCAAGGTGGGACTGGCCATCTTACTCCTCCAGGATGGACCCCAGGCCTGGGCTCACCGATTACTTGGAGAGATGTCCCCTGATACCACCACTATAGTGGGCTTCTTCCGGGCCATGACACATCTGTATGAGGATTCGCACCAGACCGCCACTGCCGAAGCCATGCTCCATGAGCTCAAGTAGGGCTGCCACCTGTGGAAAATTATGTGGCTGAATTCCAGCGCTGGAGCGCCGACACCGCCTGGAGCTCCACAGCCCTCAGTTTCCAGTTCCGGTTGGGCCTGTCCGAGCCCCTAAAGGACGAGCTAGCCCGCCTAGGGGTTCCCCCAACCTTGAACGCTTTAATGGATCGGGTCATCCAGATCGACTGTTGATTACGGGAGCACAACTCAGAAAGGCTGATTACCCAATGGCGCCCAAGCCTCACCTCAGAGGAGAGACTGAGTCGCATGACCCATGACCTGTGCCTATATTGTGGTGCTGCCGGGCACAGGGTGCGAACCTGTCCCACCAAATGGCCAGGGAGTTCCTACCCAGCCAAGGGGGAGGTCCTGTCCCTGTCCAGTCCTACGGCCCATGTGGCACTCTCTGTCACCCTACAGCTGCCAAGGAGAGATGTCCCAGTCCGGGCAATCATTGACTCTGGGGCCTGCAGTTGTTTTATAGACCTGACCTTCGCAGCCCAGCACCAGGTTCCCCTCCAGCCTAAGGCACACCAAATGACCGACGGGTCCACCATCAGCTCGGGTACGGTGACTCATGAAACCATCCCCATTCTGGCCCGCACTCCTAACAGTCACTCAGAGTTGCTATCCCCGCTGAGCCCAGTTATCCTCGGACTTCCCTGGCTCCGGGCGCACTGCCCACAAATTGATTGGGTCACTGGCAACGTTCAATTTCCATCCTCCTACTGCCATCTCCACTGCTTCCCACAGTCTATGGGTCTTGCTCTCATGGTACCCTGTCCGGATCCTGATGTGGAAACCCGCCTTGCAGTCCCCACACAGTATCATGAGTTCTTGGACGTCTTTAGTAAGAAGGGGACGGATGCCACCACACCGACCTTACGACTGCCCAATCAAACTACTCCCAGGGGTAGAGGTGCCTTTCGGCAGGATACACCCCCTTTCTGAGTTGGAGCTGGCAGCCTTTAAGACCTATCTGGAGGACAACTTAAAAAAGGGGTTTATTCGCCCATCTACTTCGCCTGCTGGTGCCGGGATATTCTTAGTTGAAAAGAAGGATAAATCCCTCAGACCCTGCATCGACTACAGAGACCTCAACAAGATCACGGTTAAGAACCTGTCACATACCTGGTGGATGAGTCTGACTTATGCAGGGGCTCACCTCTCTTGTGGCCCCCGTTCGAGAATCCCTAATAGTACAAACAGGGAGTTCAGGAGCATAGGGGGGCACAAGGGCTGGACTAGATCACTTGGTGGTACGTGATGGTCCACTAGAGCTCGTGTTCAGCAGAAGAGTAGTCGAGCAGTCCGGGTCGGCAATTGGTTGGCTAGGCGGTGCAAATGGAGCAGGCGGGGTCGGCAATGTGCGGGCAGTGAGGTACAGTGGATCAGGCAAGAGAATATTCATAGACAGGCCAGGGGTCAGGGCAGGCAGAAATCAGCAAAGTCCAAGGAAAGCCAGGGTCACAGTTACAGGAAAAGTCTCTCAGAGTCAGGCACGGGGTCACTGGAATGCTGTAGAACAGACAGCATCTGCTAAAGGGGGCAGTTTGCTTAAATGGGCCGTTTGGCGAGCTTGCACAGGCGACCAAAACGGCCAGAAGATGCTGTTCCTAACATTGCCCCCCCCAAGGGGCAGCCTCCGGATGCCCAAACGGGTTCTCCTAGTCGGATGTCTCCTCCAGAAAGCACTGATCAGTTCATTTGCATGAAGGTTTTCCTCCGGCTCCCAAGAGTTCTCTTCGGGTCCGTAGCTGTACTACTGTACTACGCCCTGGGAAGGCGTCTGGAACTGTTGGTTTCAGCAGATTAATGTGGAAGACTGGGTGAATATGCATAGATGCAGGAAGGTTTAACTCATAAGCTACTCGATTCATTTTCCTTTTGATAGGAAATGGTTCTATATATCTGGGGCCCAGTTTTTTTAGAGGGGCAGGAGAGTCTCAGGTCGGGTAGGAGGGAGACCCAGTCGTCCTGAGTGTAGGAGGAGTAGCACCGCAAGTATTGTTCTAAGGTCTGGTTGGTCCTCTCCGTCTGCCCATTGGACTGGGGGTGGTAGGCCGAGGAGAAGGCCAACTCGATACCCAAAGTAGTGCACAGAGACCTCCAGAAGTGGGAAGTGAACTGCACTCCCCGGTCCAACACGATGTTGGTCGGAATTCCATGTAAGCGGACCACCTCCTTTATGAAAGCTTCCGCGGTTTCTGTAGCTGAAGGAGTGCCCTTCATTGGGACAAAATGGGCCATTTTTGTGAGCCGGTCCACAACCACCATAATTGTATTGCATCCTGCGGATAGTGGTAGTTCAACTATAAAATCCATAGCGATTTGGGACCATGGTCATTCCGGGATGGGTAGCGGGTTAAGTAGTTCCCAGGCCTTAGATTTCTCCCTCTTATTCCTATTGCAAACAGGACAGGCGGCCACGTAACTCTGACAATCCTCTTTCAGCCCAGGCCACCAAAATGATCGGGAAAGTAGTTCCGTTGTCTTATGACCACCAAAGTGCCCAGCCATCTTGGTGTCATGGCAGAGTCCAAGGACTACCGAGCGGAGTTCCTGGGGGATGTACAGCCTGTTTTTCCACCCCCACAATCCCTCTCTTAGTGTACATCGAGGGTCCGGTGGGCCGTGCAATATTTCTGGATTTGGTTCAAAAGGTTTTCCTGGGTAAGCGGGAAACTGTGAGCAGAAAGGATGGTATCTGGTGGGGAAATGTACTCTGGGACATGGAACATCCTTGACAGAGCATCTGGCTTTACATTCTTTGCCCCGGGCCTGTAGGTGATGTGAAGCTGGAAACGACTGAAGAACAGTGCCCACCTTGCCTGTCGGGGTTTCAACCTTTTAGCCGTCCGCAGGTATTCAAGGTTTTTATGGTCAGTAAAAACCATTACCGGGTGACCCTTCCAGGAGGTAACGCTATTCCTCCAAAGCCGACTTGATTGCCAGCAATTCCCTGTCACCGACATCATCGTTTCTTTCCGGCAGAGATAGTTTCCTTGAAAAGAAGGCAATGGGATGGAGTGAAGCTTTTGGGCCTCGTCTCTGTGAGAGAACAGCTCCCACTGCCGTTTCAGAAGTGTCTACCTCCAAGATATATGGTAGAGTGGGATCGGGGTGTTTGAGGATGGGAGCGGATGTAAACAGCTCCTTGAGCCGGGAGAAGGCGTCTTAAGCCTCAGGAGTCCAGCAGAAACGTGAGTCCTTCTTAGTGAGTTGGGTTATTGGGGCGATGACTGCAGAATACCCCTTAATAAATTTCCGATAAAAGTTTGCGAACCCAACAAATCGCTGGACTCCCTTCCTATCGACTGGGACGGGCCACTCCAGGATGGCTGAGACCTTTTGGGGATCCATGGTAATTCCAGCCGTGGAAAGATGAAACCCCAGGAAGGAAATACTGGCACATTCGAAGGCACATTTTTTCGCCTTGGCATTGAGGCCATGCAGCCGAAGGTGGACGAGCACACTCTTGACATGCCTCTGATGCTCTTCCAGAGAGGGGGAGAAAATTAAGATGTTGTCCAGATATACGACTAGGAACTGATCCAAAAAGACCCGGAAGATGTCGTTCACTAGGTGCTGGAAGGTCGCTGGGTAATTACACAACCCGAAGGGCATGACAAGGTATTCATAATGTCCGAACCGCATCCGGAAGGCGGTCTTCCACTCATCCCCTTCGCGGATGAGGTTGTAAGCCCAGCGTAAGTCCAGCTTAGTGAAGACAGTTGCAGTACCTAGCCTCTGAAAGAGCTCTGGGACCAGGGGCAGCGGGTACCGGTTTTTGATAGTGATCCGATTGAGCTCACGATAGTCAATACAGGGCCGGAGGGAATGGTCCTTCTTTTCGACGAAGAAGATTCCGGCTCTGGCCGGTGAGGTGGATGGCTGGATGAAGCCCTTCTTCAAGTTTTCGTCCAGATAGGTTGTAAGGGTGGTTAATTCCACCTCAGACAAGGGAAATATCCGACTGAACGGAACCTCTGCTCCCGGTAGGAGGTCGATCAGACAATCGTAGGACTGATACGGAGGGAGGACGTCAGCCCCCTTCTTGCTGAAGACGTCCAGGTACTCATGGTAGGGTACGGGAACAACCGCATGGGATTCCGGATCAACATCAAATTCCGGGCTGAGCACGGCTGAGGGGTTCTCCGGCCGCTGAGGCAGGCAGTGCTGGGAGCAGTAGGAGGAGGAGAAAGCCACTTTGCCTGTTGCCCAGTCAATCTGGGGGTTGTGAGTCCAGAGCCAGGGGAGGCCCAAAATAATTGGGTACAGAGGGGACACAATGGCATCCAGCAGCAGATATTCGGCGTGTCCCCCTTCTGTGGTGGTAAACACAGGGGTGGTCTCCTGGGTGACCGTGCCTGATTTGATGTTCAACCCATCAGCTAGCCGGATGACCATGGGGTGTTCCTTAGGTCGGAGTGGGATCTGGTGATGCGCTGCAAAGGCAAGGTCCACGAAGCAGCTACATGTGCCCGAATCGAGAATAGCCTGCACCGGGACGGTCCCACGGGGGAACAGGAGGGAGACTGGAAGCACCATGTGGGCCTTGTCGCTAGGCAAGTAAATCAGGCCATCTGAGGTGTTGGTGGTGCCTTTACCCGCCTTGGTGGGGCAGTTCCTAACCAGATGCCCGGGACCCCCACAATATAGGCACAAGTTCTGGGACATGCGTCTCAGGCGTTCGTCGGGAGTAAGAGGCGGGCGTGGAAGCCCGGTTTGCACGGGTTCTGATTTGTCCGGATAGGAGGCAGCTGGGCTTGGGACCGGGCAGCTGGGGACTCCGGGTGGTGTCTTGGTCGGGCGGCCTGGCCTGGCGGATCTCTCGGCCACGCATTCCCACAGACGGCGATCAATCTGGATGGCCAGATTGACCAGGACGTCAAGGGTGTGCGGGACCCCGACGCAAGCCAGCTCATCCCTGAGCGACTCCGAGAGACCCAGCCAGAATTGGTAACTGAGGGCTGCATCGTCCCAGGCATTGTCAGCACTCCACCGCCGGAACTCCGACACATACTCCTCCGCTGGGCGATGGCCCTGCCGCAGGGCATGGAGGGCTGCCTCCACTGTGGTAGCCTGGTAGGGGTCTTCATACAGTTGGGCCATTGCCTGGAAGAACTGGTCCAATCTGGTGGTCTCTGGGGCTTTCCGCTCCAGGAGGTGTTAGGCCCAGGCTTGAGGACCTTCCCGAAGGAGAGAGACCACAAACCCCACTTTAGTGGCTTCCAGCGAGAAAGTCCGGGGCTGGTGTGCAAAGTACAGGTCACAAGAGCTGTGGAAGGCCTGGAACTTCCCGCGGTATCCTGAAAAGCGTTCAGGCATGGGCACCTTGGGTTCATTTGGCAGTGTGACCACAGTGTGGGCATCCGGAGAGCCAGACCCGGTGGATACTGAAGTAGCAAGTCCCTGTACTCTTTCTTACAGGCGGGTGTAGTCATCCTGAAGGGTCTGGATGGCTTGAGTGAGCCCTGCAAGGTGCACGCACAGCTCGTCCATGGGAGAGGTCCCCTGCGCAGACTCGGGCATGGCTGCCTGTTGCTGTCACGTACCTGGCGGACGAGTCTGACTTATGCAGGGGTTCACCTTTCTTGCGGCCTTGATTCGAGAATCCCTAATAGTGCAAATAGGGAGTTCATGAGCACAGGGGGGCACGAGGGCTGGACTGGATAACTTGGTGGTGCGTGATGGTCCACTAGAGCTCCTGCTGAGCAGAAGCGTAGTCGAGCAGTCCGAGTCGGCAACTGGCTGGCTAGGTGCTGAAAATGGAGCAGGCAGGCAGGTGGTCAGGTGTAGGCGGGGTCACAACGTGCGGGCAGCGAGGTACAGTGGATCAGGCAAGAGAATAGTCGTAGACAGGCCGGGGGTCAGGGCAGGCAGAAATCAGCAAAGTCCAAGGAAAGCCGGGGTCACAGGTACAGGAAAAGTCTCTCAGAGTCAGGCACAGGGTCACTGGAACACTGTAGAACAGACAGCAACTGCTACAGGGAGCAGTTTGCTTAAATGGGCCGTTTGACGCCATCGGCGCGCACGGGCGCGCGCAAGCGTGCACAGGCGGCCAAAACGACCAGAAGATACTGTTCCTAACAGAACCGTTATCCCTTGCCCCTGGTCCCGGAATTGTTCCAAAGACTCGGTTCAGCCTCGGTCTTCTCTAAATTGGACCTGAGAGGGGCCTATAACCTCAACCGTATCAGAGAGAGGGATGAGTGAAAGACGGCCTTCCGAACCCGTTTTGGCCACTATGAATACTTAGTCATGCCGTTTGGGCTCTGTAACGCCCCGGCCACCTTTCAACATCTGGTGAACGATATTTTCTGGGACTTTCTTGATGTATTCGTAGTGGTATACCTGGATGACATCCTCATTTTTTCCTCATCATTGGGAGAGCACCAGGGGCACGTCAAAAGTGTAATGAGCCGTCTCTGCCAACATGGACTATATGCTAAGGCTGAGAAGTGCGCCTTTGAGAGCTCTGACATTTCCTTCCTGGGCTTCATACTCTCCGTGTCCGGTATCAATATGGTCCCCCCAGAAGGTCTCCGCTATTGTGGAGTGGCCAGCACCTAACGACAGGAAGGCGGTGCAATGCTTTGTGGGCTTTGCTAACTTCTATCGGAATTTCATTAGGGGATTCTCCGCTGTAATTGCCCCTATTACCCAGCTCACGAAGCAGAGCACACATTTCAGTTGGACTCCTGAAGCCCAGGCAGCTTTTCAACGACTAAAGCAACTCTTCACCACAGCTCCGGTCCTAAGACACCGGAACCCTACCCTACCTTACACGCTGGAAGTGGATGCTTCTGAAACGACAGTGGGAGCAGTACTGTCCCAGAGACAGGAGCCTAAAGCGGCTCTTCACCCCATCGCCTTCTTCTCCCAGAAACTGACCCCACCGAAGAGAAACCATGACGTGGGAGATAGATAGTTTCTGGCTATTAAGTCCGTCCTGCAAGAATGGCGGTATCTGCTGGAGGGAGCTTCACACCCAGTTCTGGTGTACACAGATCACAAGAATCTGGAGTACTTACGAACCGCCAAGAGACTAAAGCCCCGCCATGCCCACTGGGCCCTCTTCTTTTCACGGTTCCAGCTGCACATTATGTACAGGCCCGGCTTGAAAGATGTGAAGCCCGAAGCCCTCTCCAGGATGTTCCATACAACAGGAGAGACTCCCCCACCAGACACGATTCTCCTGTCCCGGAGCTTCCTATTAACCCAGGAGGTCCCTGGCCAGGTCCCCGTCCCTCAAGACTCCAGGCTGACCCAGCATGATGGGTTGTGGTAGTGTGGTACAAGAGTCTATGTCCCTGATGAGCAACGTCCGGCAGTCCTTGAGTTATGCCATGATCTCAAACTGGCAGGACATTTCGGGAGTCGTAAGATGGCAGAGATAGTGGCACGCTCTTTCTGGTGGCCCCAGGCTGACAAGGACTGCAAGGAATACGTTAAGGCCTGTCCCACCTGTGCCTGAAACAAGGTTGATCAGACCAAAGCCTGGGGGTTGCTAAACCCACTACCTGTTCCGGAGCAGCCATGGTCGCATATATCTATTGACTACTTAGTAGAGCTGCTCCCATCTGCAGGATTCTCTACCATCTTTGTGGTCATGGATAGAGTTCAGCAGACACCTGGATGTTCGGGTTCGTCGGGTTCAGCCGAACTTCGCGAAAAAGTTCGGGTTCGGTACCGTACTTGACCCAAACTTGACTCTGGACCCCGAACCCCATTGAAGTCAATGGTGACAAGAACTTTTGGGCACAAAAATGGCTCTAAAAAAGTAATGGAAAGGGCTAGAGGGCTGCAAAAGGAAGCAAAATGGGGGGTAAGAGTAGGACAAGTGCCCTGCAAACAAATGTGGATAGGGAAATAACTTAAAATCACATTTAAAAAAATGGAGGAGGAGGTGGATGTGGAGTAGGAGGTTGAGTAGGCCGTGACCGTGGCGGTGTAGGTGGAAGTGGTGGTGGAGGAGGAGGAGGAGGTAGCCAACACTGTTTTTTGTTTGTTTTTTTTTTTTTCTAATTGGGGTAGCCCCCAAAATATTGAGACATATTAAAAAAAACAAGTATAGTCTTGTGGGATCCATGCCTGGTTCATTTTAATAAACGTTAGCTTGTCCACGTTGGCTGTGCATGTCTGTCGTAACACCCCCTGCCGTGCTAAGCACACGTTCAAACAATACACTGGCTGCAGGGTAGGCCAACACCTCCAAGGCATAAAGGCAAGCTCAGGCCATGTGCCCAATTTGGAGGCCCAGAAGTTGAATGGGGCAGACCCATCAGTCAGTACGTGTAGGCGTATGCACACATACTGTTCCACCATGTTGCTGAAATGCTGCCTCCTGCTAAGACGTTGCCTATCACGCTTCCGTCTCCTCCTCCTTCTCCAACGGTTGCGTCGACACCGTGGCGGTCGTGGAGTCTTCCGTCCCAATCGTACCGGTTTTACACCTTTTCGAAACAGTCGTCGTGCGGTGTTGTTTGTCGTGGTGGTCGACTATCCGTTGCAGAATCGTCCTCCGTCGTAAAGTCGTTGTACCACCTTGTCATACACACGTATGCGGATGTGCATGACTGACTACCCAGACGGGGTAAGTTGAAGACCCGGAGGTTTAACCCGTGTACCGGACTCGAACGGAAATACGGAACCTCCACAACCGGATGGGACGTCGGTCACATAACAAACTTGCACACGAATCGTGCCGTCCCCCACAATGCTGTCTGTACGTGTCGGTTGCACCTGTTCGATTGCAAATAATTTTACTTGGTCCGTACCT
>BLSH010016713.1:0-12886 GCA_018402905.1 Glandirana rugosa | reverse complement strand
TAAACTTGCAGTAACACAATGAAATATATGGCGTTAAACTTGCAGTAATGCACAGAACTATATGGCGTTAAGCTTGCAGTAACACACAGAACTATAAGGCGTTCATCTTGCAGTAACGCCATGAAATATATAGCATTAAACTTTCAGTAACGCACAAATGTATATGATGTTAAACTTGCAGTAACACACAGAACTATATAGCGTTAAACTTGCAGTAACGCTCAGAAATATATGGCATTAAACTTGCAGTAGTGCAATGAAATATATGGCGTTAAACTTTCAGTAACACAGAAAACTATACAGCGTTAAAACAGCAGTAATGCACAGAACGAAATGGCGTTAAACTTGCAGTAACACACAGAACTATATGGCGTTAAAGAGGAAGTAAACCCACATTGGGTTTACGTCCTCTACATTCCCCTGTAAAGTAGAAGCATAATGGGCTGCTATGCATCGCATAGTATTCCATTATGTGCCACTTACCTGCAAACAAAGCCTGCGACATCCAGCACTGTCCCCTGTGCTGGCGGCATCCATCTTCTGCCCCTCTTCCTTCTGGGACCATGACTCTGGCTCTGTGACTGGCCGGAGTCGCGTGACGTCACTCCCGCGCATGCACGTGGGAGCTGCCAGTCACGGCACGATCACAGTGAAGAAACGGCACGGAGGCCGTTTCTTCACTGCGCATGTGGCAAAATGACGTTGGTACATCCAGAACACTGAATATCTTCTGAACTGTACAGGTTTAGGAGATACGCAGGGCACCTACAGGTAAGCCTTATCATAGGCTTACCTGTAGGTTAAAGTGGTTGTCACGCATTGACAACCATTTTAAGCTTACAGTAACACAGAGACCTATATGGCGTTAAGCTTGAAGCAACGCAATGAAATATATAACGTTAAACTTGCAGTAATGCAATGAAATATATTGTGTTAAACTTGCAGTAACACAACGAAATATATAGCGTTAAACTTTCAGTAACACACAAAAATATATGGTGTTAAACTTTCAGTAACACACAGAACTATATAGTGTTAAACATGCAGTAACGCACAGAAATATATGTCGTTAAACTTGCAGCAATGCAATGAACTATATGACATTAAATTTGCAGTAATGCAATGAAATATAAAGCGTTAAACTTTCAGTAATGCACAGAACTATATGGCGTTAAACTTACATAACTATATGGTGTTAAAATAGCAGTAATGCACAGAACTAAATGGCGTTAAACTTGCATTAACCCACAGAACTATATGGCGTTAAGCTTGCAGTATCACACAGAACTATATGGCGTTAAGCTTGCAGTAACGCACAAAAATATATGGCTTTAAACTTGCAGTAATGCAATGAAATATATAACTTTAACCCTTCAATAATGCACAGAAATATATAGCGTTAAACTTGCAGTAACACAATGAAATATATGGCGTTAAACTTGCAGTAATGCACAGAACTATATGGCGTTAAGCTTGCAGTAACACACAGAACTATAAGGCGTTCATCTTGCAGTAACGCCATGAAATATATAGCATTAAACTTTCAGTAACGCACAAATGTATATGATGTTAAACTTGCAGTAACACACAGAACTATATAGCGTTAAACTTGCAGTAATGTACAGAAATACATAGTGTTAAACTTGCAGCAACCCAATGAAATATATGGCGTTAAACTTGCAGTAACGCTCAGAACCATATAGCGTTAAGCTTGCTGTAACACATAGAAATATATGGCGTTAAACTTGCAGTAATACAAAGAAATATATGACATTAAATTTGCAGTAATGCAATGAAATATATAGCGTTAAACTTTCAGTAATGCACAGAACTATATGGTGTTAAACTTGCAGAACTCTATGGTGTTAAAATAGCAGTAAAGCACAGAACTAAATGGCGTTAAGCTTGCATTAATCCACAGAACTATATGTCGTTAAGCTTGCAGTATCACAAAGAACTATATGGAGTTAAGCTTGCAGTAACGCACGGAACTATATAGCGTTAAACTTGCAGTAACGTGCAGAAATATATGGCATTAAACTTGCAGTAACACAATGAAATATATGGCCTTAAACTTGCAGTAATGCACAGAACTATATAGCGTTAAACTTGCAGTAACGCACAGAAATATATGGCGTTAAACTTGCAGTAAAGCTATGAAATAGATAGCGTTAACCTTTCAATAATGCACAGAAATATATATAGCGTTAAACTTGCAGTAATGCAATGAAATATATAGCGTTAAACTTGCAGTAATGCACAGAACTATATGGCGTTAAGCTTGCAGTAACACACAGAACTATATGGCGTTAAGCTTGCAGTAACGCCATGGAATATATAGCATTAAACTTGCAGTAATGTGCAGAACTATATAGCGTTAAACATGCAGTAACGTAATGAAATATATAGCGTTAAACATTCAGTGATGCACAGAGCTATATAGCGTTAAACATGCAGTAACGCACATAACTATTTGGCATTAAACTTGCAGTAATTCACAGCTGTCTCACATACATCTTCCACTGAATTCTGGTACAACTACCCCAAAGCTGCACCCCTCTGGTCGAAGGAGCTTGCACCTGTTCCTAGTCAGAAAGGTCTAATTCCTGAATGCCAATCTATTCCCCTGGTAAACCTACAGAAGATGACTCAAGAACATGATGGTGAAATGAAAAGATTATCCACTTTCCTTCATCTTTTGACCTTTACATGTACACTGGTGGCAACTTGTGTAAGGACCCGAAGTCCTTCTGCTGTGTACTCAATGACTCCGCGTGAATACCTGGAGGGACTGTTCCCAATTTTCCTGAAAACTGCATATCACTTTAGAATTGAGCTTTGGAGATGAACGTAGTATCACTATTTCTGGTAAAAGGACACAAAAGGGATCTTTGCTTCCATTGACGTTGGCATAAAAGATCTTGCTTGACCAGGAATGAGATTGGTGGTGCTAATGACATCTGGGGAAGCAATGAAAATCAAGGCCTCCTCGACAGGTAAAAGCACCTGCACGGCATAAATGTGTTCTGTCCAAATCTTCAGAAGAATCTTCACAGTCAAGGACACTGGAGGAAGACAGACAGCAATGGAAAAAATCCCCATGGTACTGTGAATCCACTTTTCTATCACTACACCTTTGTAACTTGTTACAAATACTCAAAGCTGTGTGTTCAGTGGACTCTCTATGAGAACTACTGATGGAATGCACCATAGAGCCAATACTAGTTGAGATACGTATTGTTGTAAAATAATTTGCCTAACTGATCCTGCATTTCCAGTAAGTAAACTGCAATTAACTGTAAGCGACTCTCCATCGAGTGAAAAGTTTATTTTACAAGAAGTAACAGGAAAAGACAGACACTTGGTGCCCCCTTGGTGGGCAATGTAAGCTACTGCTGTCTTGGTGTCAAACATCAACTTCACTTGGGCCTCTTGGAGAAAAGATCCTTAAAGGTTTGCAAGGCTAGAAAACAAAACCGCTGTAATTTAAGTCAGTCACCAGGCTCCAATGCCCTTGCACTGGTCTCCCCAGACTGGAGGCAGACTGGCATCCGATGTCAGAATCATTCCACCTCCTGGGCTAAGAGGCATGCCACAAAAAAGAGGCACACTGGTGTCCAAAACTTCCATTCTTGCCAACTTGTGCAGACACAAAGACCTTCTGATCCATAGTCAGCCCATCCCATTGACCGAGGAAGGCAAATTGAAAAGCTCCCATGTGCCACCTGGCCCCAGGCAGCACTGGAATGGCCATTGTAAAATGCCCCAATGGGGACAATGCAATTCCTCGCTGATATAAATGCTGTCTCCATGACTCTTCATAGGCAGATTGTCATTTTGCAAATTTTGCAGTTTTGGAAAACCACTTGATATATTCAGGTATGATAATCTGTGAAGGATCTTGGAGTAGTTTAAAAAGGGCTTCACTGTTTTTCCTGTTTGTTCACTAGTCGACTGAACTTGGACAAAGGATTTCTAGAACAAGATTGCAATGCTTTGCCAGCTCCTGGCTTACACCTGCGACAATCAAAAACAGTGTCCAAGTAGTGGTAGAGCCTTATTCCCAAAGACCAATTACTGCCACTACTGCAGACAAAATGTTCGAAAAGTTTCTTGGTGCTGTGCCAATTCTAAACATGGCAAGCACCTGAACTGGAAATGACTGAAAATGACAGCCAGTCACCGCAAATCTCAAATGTCTCTGGTGTTACGTATAATGGAAGTATATGGCAGCCAGGTCGATTGACTCTAACAGGTGCTCATGCTGAACTATTGCCATGACTGTTTGCACAGACTCTATCTTGAACTTTTTCTTGTGTATGTACCCATTTGATTTCTTCAAACACAGACAGTAGGGAAAGCTCCTGATGCCTTCGGTACTGAAAAGAATGGAGAAAACTCACCAGATCTGTTCCATTGGTGACACCAGCACTATGGATGTATTGCAGTATAATTCTTAATACATGATCTTGCAGTAATTCTTTCTTCTTGGTCCTGAATGAAAGGATTTGGTGTTTGTACTCCCAGCTAACTGTCTTTAAAGTTTGTGGCCCAAACCCTCCAAAAAAGGAGGCTATCCTGGCTTCCACTGGAAAACACTGGTTGGGTCAACCTTCAAAGACTTTCCATATGTCTAACAACCTGCTCTGGGTTTTGATTCCATGTAAACAAGAAGTTTGAGTGCCCTTCACTGTGATCTGGTAAATTTCAGCCTGGCCTATAAGATTTGGCCTCCTGAATAGAGTTGAGCGAACCCGAACTGTAAAGTTAGGGTCCGTACTAAACTTTGGGGTGTCCGTGACCCGGACCCGAACCCGGACATTTGAAAAAAGTTTGGGTTTGGGTTCTGGGTTCGGGTATTTGATCCCACCTGTTGAATAGCTGCAGGGCAGCCAATCAACAAGCATTTCACTGGTTTGCCCTTACCAATGGCATGGCTGTGATTGGCCAGTGTATCATGTGACCCAGACTCTTTATAAGCTGGAGTCACTTAGTGCTGCATGTCACATGCTCTCTGGCTAGTGTAGGGAGAGGATGCTGCCGGCGCTGTGAAGGAGAGATTGCAGATATAATAACATCTCATCCTGCATTACAGAATGATCTGATTGTGGACTAGGTAGAGATTACTACTACTACTGCTTTGAGGGACAGATTGCAGATCTAATAACATGTCATCCTGCATTACAGAATGATCTGACTGGACTATGTAGAGTCTACTGCTTAGAGGGACAGATTATTGTTCTAAAATCATCTTCTAGTTCTATAGGGTCAGGTTCCTGCTGTTGCTGTAAGGGACAGATTATTGTTCTAAAATAATTTTACTTCCTTTTGCAGCCCTCTAGCACTTTCCAGGACTTTTTTACAGTCATTTTTGTGCCGAAAAGTTCGGGTCCCCATTAACTTCAATGGGTTTCGGGGTCAAGTTCGGGTCAAGTTCAGTACGAAACCCAAACTTTTTTGCAAAGTTCAGCCAAACCCACCGAACCCAAACATCCAGGTGTTCCCTCAACTCTACTCCTGAACCCTCCTGAAGATCGACCGACTTGAGCAAAAGGATGGCTCCTTGCCTTTATTACACTGTGGCCACACTCTGGACATTTCTTCCGTCACTCACTTTGTCCAACGTTTTATCAAACAACAACCTCCCATTATGGAGAATGTTACAAAGGGCTTGTGTGGAAGCTTTAGCCACCCTCCAGTGGCGCCACCACAAGGCTCCCATTGCCGTGACTTAATGCATCAGCCTTAGAACTTGGTCTATTGAAGCCTCAGCCAAAAGTCAGCAGCCATGTTCAAGTCCTCCAGAACCATGCCCATTCCTGCTGGTTCCCCTTGAATTAAAGGTCATTTTTTTAAAATGCTTTAAACATCACAGTTAAAGATGTTGCTAGTCAACCGGCAAAAAATCTGCTGCTGTATAGATTTTCTGCAAGTCTGCAGGCCAGTTTTACCACAATTTCTGAGTTGAAAAGATCTTTCTGCTTTCACCTTTCTGAGGTGTTCAGGTGCTTTTTCAATGCGTTTGTCATGTTACAGATGCATTTTATAGGGAAAAAATGTGACATGTTCACCTTCAGTTGACTGTACTGGAACACGCCGCACTGGGGTGGCGTAGGCAATTGGAATCCATGGTAAACACTGTTCATGCATTTTTGACTCCAATAAAAATGCATTGGACTGCATCTGGTGTGGAACAGCCTTAGGTCCCCTTTCCAATCTGTAGGATTCCTAAAGGTAATGAAAGGCAAAGACACTTGCGCATCAGACGCTGACAGGCCCCATCCACTCCTGGAAGTGCGTTGCTTAAAACATGCATCAGCCAGCTTCATTGGAAAAAGCTTGGAGACCATTGCTGTAAATTGGTCTTTTTATCACATCTCTCCCATTCTTCATCAATGAGCTTTTAACTCCATCATTCTGGGAAAAGAAGTCCTTCCTTTTTCACATTTGGAAAGATCTGCATGCATTTGCGATGGTTGGGCCTGCATCTTGCCTGTGACATGGAAAGTTGCTGCATATGCTTCCTTATCCATTGGCATTTGAGGCAATCCATGCCGATTAATGGCCACTATGCACACAGGGCTTGGCAAGGCATTTACAATTGTGCTGCTTAAACCGCATGTGAGCCATTGCCACGTTAGTTGCTTGAGGAGCATGAAAGACGCCCTGTGCGGGAATGCAGGTTGACCTGGTCATGGGGATGACCAGTGGCGGGTCTTATGTGTTTGCGTTTAGGGCTTCTGCTCCTAAAATCATGCAAAACACCATACATTGCATTCCTTGAGCATTCCTCACTCTTTTGAAGACATGTCCCACGCCGCCCCCTCGTACCTTTGCTAATCTTCTGTGCCACTGACAGGCGTAGTGGGCTCATGCAAAAAATATGATTCTGTCACCAAGAAGAAACTGGTACACTGCCCCTTTAAGGCATATCTGCTTTCATCCACTTACTTAACACGTAGCAGCAGTTGAGCCCAGGCAGCCTTCCAGAAGCAGACAGGAGACAAAAAACAGTCAGAGTGTCTAACCCCCGGGAACACAGCACAGCAGGGGAGCAAACAGCAACAAGTCTTCACCACACAGAGAAAACTGGCAGGACTGCAGAGAGATGGAGAGAAATGAGATCCTCTGCTGTCTCTAGGACTGTTGATGCTACTTGGTGACTGCCAGACGCTACCTTGCGCCCCCGTCCCCCTGCCCTCTGTAACATCATCCACCGCCGCTCTCAGACTGACAACAAAGCCAGGAGAGCGGCATGCTACCTATACAAGACAGGAAAATCCCAATGGTGACATTGCAGAGCTTACTCACACCACACCTGTAGAAGTGCTGTACAAGCAACATTGCCCAATCCCGACACAAGGGACACCCAGTTTCAGGAAGGTTTACATCCAACATTCTGGGTCTTCCAACTCCATGAGAGGCTGAACATGGATGGGCAGGTTTGGTAGGGGGGATATCCAGCAACAAAACTACTTACCAACAGCAATCGACAGGTGGCCTGGAGCAGACCAAGAAAAAAGAACACCTTAGTGGGGGAGGGGCTCTCTTTTATTCAGCTAGTTATAGGTGGTCATGTGAGCACCTGCAAGAGGCGTTAACCCATTGTGTGCTGACGTGAGTTATGGCCAGGAAATGATGTTAAACTTTCAGTAATGTACTGAAAAATATGGTGTTAAACTAGCAGTAACACAATGAAATATATGGCGTTAAGCTTGCATTAACGCAATGAAATATATAGCATTAAACTTGCAGTAACGCACAGAATTATATGGCGTTAAACTTGCAGTAACGCACACAACTATGTAGCAATAAACTGGCAGTAACACACAGAACTACAGGTGGTGGTCATATAATTAGAATATCATCAAAAAGTTTATTTATTTCACTAACTCCATTCAAAAAGTGAAACTTGTATATTATATTCATTCATTACACACAGACTGATATATTTCAAATGTTTATTTCTTTTAATTTTGATGATTATAACTGACGACTAAGGAAAATACCAAATTCAGTATCTCAGAAAATTAGAATATTACTTAGGACCAATACAAAGAAAGGATTTTTAGAAATCTTGGCTACCTGAAAAGTATGAACATGAAAAGTATGAGCATGTACAGCACTCAATACTTAGTTGGGCTCCTATTGCCTGAATTACTGCAGCAATGCGGTGTGGCATGGAGTCGATCAGTCTGTGGCACTGTTCAGGTGTTATGAGAGCCCAGGTTGCTCTGATAGTGACCTTCAGCTCTTCTGCATTGTTGGGTCTGGCATATCGCATCTTCCTCTTCACAATACCCCATAGATTTTCTATGGGGTTAAGGTCAGATGAGTTTGCTGGCCAATTAAGAACAGGGATACCATGGTCCTTAAACCAGGTACTGGTAACTTTGGCACTGTGTGCAGGTGCCAATTGCTGTTGGAAAATTAAATCTGCATCTCCATAAAGTTGGTCAGCAGCAGGAAGCATGAAGTGCTCTAAAACTTCCTGGTATATGGCTGCATTGACCTTGGACCTCAGAAAACACAGTGGACCAACACCAGCAGATGACATGGCACCCCAAACCATCACTGACTGTGGAAACTTTACACTGGACCTCAAGCAATGTGGATTGCATGCTTCTCCTCTCTTCCTCCAGACTCTGGGACCCTGATTTCCAAAGGAAATGCAAAATTTACTTTCATCAGAGAACATAACTTTGGACCATTCAGCAGCAGTCTAGTCCTTTTTGTCTTTAGCCCAGGCGAGACGCTTCTGACGCTGTCTGTTGTTCAAGGGTGGCTTGACACAAGGAATGCGACAGCTGAAACCCATGTCTTGCGTACGTCTGGTTCTCGAAGCACTGACTCCAGCTGCAGTCCACTCTTTGTGAACCTCCCCCACATTTTTGAAAGGGTTTTGTTTCACAATCCTCTCCAGGGTGTGGTTATCCCTATTGCTTGTACACTTTTTCTACCACATCTTTTTCTTCCCTTCACCTCTCTATTAATGTGCTTGGACACAGAGCTCTGTGAACAGCCAGCCTCTTTTGCAATGACCTTTTGTGTCTTGCCCTCCTCGTGCAAGGTGTCAATGGTCGTCTTTTGGACAACTGTCAAGTCAGCAGTCTTCCCCATGATTGTGTAGCCTACAGAACTAGTCTGAGAGACCATTTAAAGGCCTTTGCAGGTGTTTTGAGTTAATTAGCTGATCAGAGTGTGGCACCAGATGTCTTCAATATTGAACCTTTTCACAATATTCTAATTTTCTGAGATACTGAATTTGGGATTTTACTTAGTCGTCAGTTATAATCATCAAAATTAAAAGAAATAAGCATTTGAAATATATCAGTCTGTGTGTAATGAATGAATATAATATACAAGTTTCACTTTTTGAATGGAATTAGTGAAATCAACTTTTTAATGATATTCTAATTATATGACCAGCACCTGTATATGGCGTTAAACTTGCAGTAACGCACAAAACTATATGGCGTTAAACTTGCAGTAACGCACAGAAATATATGGCATTAAACTTACAGTAATGCACAGCACTATATGGCATTAAGCTTGCAGTAACACACAGAACTATATGGCGTTAAGCTTGCATTAACGCAATGAAATATATAGCGTTAAGCTTGCAGTAACTCACAATGCTATATGGCGTTAAACTTGCAGTAACGCACACAACTATTTAGCAATAAACTTGCAGTAACACACAGAACTATATGGTGTTAAACTTGCAGTAACGCACAGAACTATATGGTATTAAACTTGCAGTAACGCAATGAAATATATGGCATTAAACTTGCAGTAATGCACAGAAGTATAAGGCATTAAGCTTGCAGTAACACACAGAACTATATGGTGTTAAGCTTGCAGTAAAGCAATGAAATATATAGCACTAAACTTGCAGTAACGCACATAACTATTTGGCATTAAACTTGCAGTAATGCACAGAACTGTATAGCGTTAAACTTGCAGTAACGCACAGAACTATATGGCATTAAACTTGCAGTAACGCAATGAAATATATAGCATTAAACTTGCAGTAACGCACATAATTATATGGCGTTAAACTTGCAGTAACGCACACAACTATGTAGCAATAAACTGGCAGTAACACACAGAACTAAAGGTGCTGGTCATATAATTAGAATATCATCAAAAAGTTTATTTATTTCACTAACTCCATTCAAAAAGTGAAACTTGTATATTATATTCATTCATTACACACAGACTGATATATTTCAAATGTTTATTTCTTTTAATTTTGATGATTATAACTGACGATTAAGGAAAATCCCAAATTCAGTATCTCAGAAAATTAGAATATTACTTAGGACCAACACAAAGAAAGGATTTTTAGAAATCTTGGCCACCTGAAAAGTATGAACATGAAAAGTATGAGCATGTACAGCACTCAATACTTAGTTGGGCTCCTATTGCCTGAATTACTGCAGCAATGCGGTGTGGCATGGAGTCGATCAGTCTGTGGCACTGTTCAGGTGTTATGAGAGCCCAGGTTGCTCTGATAGTGACCTTCAGCTCTTCTGCATTGTTGGGTCTGGCATATCGCATCTTCCTCTTCACAATACCCCATAGATTTTCTATGGGGTTAAGGTCAGATGAGTTTGCTGGCCAATTAAGAACAGGGATACCATGGTCCTTAAACCAGGTACTGGTAGCTTTGGCACTGTGTGCAGGTGCCAATTGCTGTTGCAAAATTAAATCTGCATCTCCATAAAGTTGGTCAGCAGCAGGAAGCATGAAGTGCTCTAAAACTTCCTGGTATATGGCTGCATTGACCTTGGACCTCAGAAAACACAGTGGACCAACACCAGCAGATGACATGGCACCCCAAACCATCACTGACTGTGGAAACTTTACACTGGACCTCAAGCAATGGGGATTGCGTGCCTCTCCTCTCTTCCTCCAGACTCTGGGACCCTGATTTCCAAAGGAAATGCAAAATTTACTTTCATCAGAGAACATAACTTTGGACCATTCAGCAGCAGTCTAGTCCTTTTTGTCGTTAGCCTAGGTGAGACGCTTCTGACGCTGTCTGTTGTTCAAGAGTGGCTTGACACAAGGAATGCGACAGCTGAAACCCATGTCTTGCGTACGTCTGGTTCTCGAAGCACTGACTCCAGCTGCAGTCCACTCTTTGTGAACCTCCCCCACATTTTTGAAAGGGTTTTGTTTCACAATCCTCTCCAGGGTGCGGTTATCCCTATTGCTTGTACACTTTTTCTACCACATCTTTTTCTTCCCTTCACCTCTCTATTAATGTGCTTGGACACAGAGCTCTGTGAATAGCCAGCCTCTTTTGCAATGACCTTTTGTGTCTTGCCCTCCTCGTGCAAGGTGTCAATGGTCATCTTTTGGACAACTGTCAAGTCAGCAGTCTTCCCCATGATTGTGTAGCCTACAGAACTAGACTGAGAGACCATTTAAAGGCCTTTGCAGGTGTTTTGAGTTAATTAGCTGATCAGAGTGTGGCACCAGATGTCTTCAATATTGAACCTTTTCAAAATATTCTAATTTTCTGAGATACTGAATTTGGGATTTTACTTAGTCGTCAGTTATAATCATCAAAATTAAAAGAAATAAGCATTTGAAATATATCAGTCTGTGTGTAATGAATGAATATAATATACAAGTTTCACTTTTTGAATGGAATTAGTGAAATCAACTTTTTAATGATATTCTAATTATATGACCAGCACCTGTATATGGCGTTAAACTTGCAGTAACGCACAAAACTATATGGCGTTAAACTTGCAGTAACGCAATGAAATATATGGCATTAAACTTGCAGTAATGCACAGAACTATATGGCATTAAGCTTGCAGTAACACACAGAACTATATGGCGTTAAGCTTGCAGTAATGCACAGAAATTTATAATGCTAAACTTTCAGTAATGCACAGAAATATATGGTGTTAAACTAGCAGTAACGCAATGAAATATATGGCATTAAGCTGGCAGTAACACTGAACTATATGGCGTTAAGCTTGCATTAATGCAATGAAATATATAGTGTTAAGCTTGCAGTAACTCACAATACTATATGGCGTTAAACTTGCAGTAACGCACACAACTATTTAGCAATAAACTTGCAGTAACACACAGAACTATATGGTGTTAAACTTGCAGTAACGCACAGAACTATATGGTGTTAAACTTGCAGTAATGCAATGAAATATATGGCATTAAACGTGCAGTAATGCACAGAAGTATATGGCATTAAGCTTGCAGTAACACACAGAACTATATGGTGTTAAGCTTGCAGTAAAGCAATGAAATATATAGCACTAAACTTGCAGTAACGCACATAACTATTTGGCATTAAACTTGCAGTAATGCACAGAACTGTATAGCGTTAAACTTGCAGTAACGCACAGAACTATATGGCATTAAACTTGCAGTAACGCAATGAAATATATAGCATTAAACTTGCAGTAACGCACATAATTATATGGCGTTAAACTTGCAGTAACGCACACAACTATGTAGCAATAAACTGGCAGTAACACACAGAACTACAGGTGCTGGTCATATAATTAGAATATCATCAAAAAGTTTATTTATTTCACTAACTTCATTCAAAAAGTGAAACTTGTATATTATATTCATTCATTACACACAGACTGATATATTTCAAATGTTTATTTCTTTTAATTTTGATGATTATAACTGACGACTCAGGAAAATCCCAAATTCAGTATCTCAGAAAATTAGAATATTACTTAGGACCAATACAAAGAAAGGATTTTTAGAAATCTTGGCCACCTGAAAAGTATGAACATGAAAAGTATGAGCATGTACAGCACTCAATACTTAGTTGGGCTCCTATTGCCTGAATTACTGCAGCAATGCGGTGTGGCATGGAGTCGATCAG
>BLSH010016582.1:49722-62070 GCA_018402905.1 Glandirana rugosa | reverse complement strand
TGGTCTGACAGTGATCAGGGACACAATAACTGGTGTAGCAATGATCAGTGACACAATAACTGGTATGGAGGTAATCGGGGACACAATAACTGGTATGGCAATGATCAGGGAGACACTAAGTGGTGTGGAGGTGATCAGGACACAATAACTGGTATGGAGGTAATCGGGGACACAATAACTGGTATGGCAATGATCAGGGAGACACTAAGTGGTGTGGAGGTGATCAGCGACACAATATCTAGTGTGGAGGTGATCGGGGACACAATAACTGGTGTGGCGGTGATCAGGGACACAATAACTGGTGTGGAGGTGATCAGGGACACAATAACTGGTGTGGAGGTGATCAGGGACACAATAACTGGTGTGGAGGTGATCGGGGACACAATAACTGGTGTGGAGGTGATCAGGGACACAATAACTGGTGTGGTGGTGATCAGGGACACAATAACTGGTGTGGAGGTGATCAGGGACACAATAACAAATATTACTAGATCTTCACTGCAAAATGAATAAATGGGGAAATGTTCTGACCCTGAAGGGGTTAATCTACAAATAATAAATGTTGGGGCAGCGCTTGCACTGTGGACAAAATATCTGAATCCACAACACGATAATTCCAATAAAACTTTCTGATAACAAAGTGTCAGACAACTCCTGGGGTAATCTGGCAGCACCCAGAAAACCCCGGCAGTAGATGACTAGGTGTGCTGGGCTCTGTAGTCCCACAAAGTCCATGGTGCCTGTGAACCAATAGACGCCTCTATAGCAGTAAATGGGGAATTCCGGCATAAGGAGCAGAAGAGCTGATCCACCGCCAGAGTCCCAGCCACAGATACTCCATTACTGAAGTGGATAGCGAGACGTCTTTTTGATAAAATACCCCTCCCCCACTCCGGGGTCACCATCTCCTCCCCCACAATCCAGTCCCTCTCAGACTCCTATTGTGAGAGTCATCATAGTGTCTCTGGAGGGGCGCTGATCATTCCCATGTAAAATCTTACAGAAATCTTCCCTAATCCCAACCTTTAATTATCATTTCATTCCCCCCAAATACAATGTCTGGAACCGCCATTTACTGACATCAATAACTCCCCTCGTGGTACCGACCATAAATTCCCTCATTGTAATATACGGGGTTATTCTACATTTCCACACTATATATGTGTGTATCATCATCTGCTGGAGATAAAAGACCTCACAGTGACTATGGAGGAAGAGGACGGACATGACGGGGGGGGGGGTTACTGGGTGTAAATAGAAAATAAGATCTTATTACCTCCTCTGCTGCCACTTCCAGCACCGTCTCCTCTCTACTTCCTCCCAACTCACCTCTCACCCAGAACTTCCTGTCTGTACCTGACATCACTTCCTGTCTGTACCTGACATCACTTCCTGTCTGTCTTCCATTGGAGACTTCCTGTTTAAGCATTAGTGAGATTACCATCTTGTGGAGATCAGAGGAACTGCAGCCCCCAGAAATGTCTCATAGTGATTACAGCCTTGTAGAGCTGCATGATTCTGGCTAAAATAGGAATCACAATTGTTTTGCTTAGAATAAAGATCACAATTCTCTCCTGATTCTCGTGGCGTAACATCATATTTTTCATTATACAAAAAATTGGGCTAACTTTACCGTTTAGTTTTTTTTTTTTTAACCCCTGAAGTGTATTTTTTCCCAAAAAATTGCATTTGAAAGACCACTGTGCAAATACAGCGTGACATAAAATATTGCAACCACTGCCATTTTATTCTCTAGGGTCTCTGCTAAAAATATATATAGTGTTTGGGGGTCCTAAGTATTTTCTAGCAGAAAATACTATTATTAACTTGTAAGCAACAAATGTCAGAAAAAGATTTGGTCTGTAAAGCGAAGTTCCACTGTTTTCTATGTTTATTAACCCCTTCAGACCCACGCTATAGCTGAAAGACAGCTAAAGCATGGATCTCAATTGCTGACATGGATGTCTGTCCTTGTGCACACTCCCAGCGCACACTCACAGGTGGCGGCTGACGCGTGCGTGGCCGCCGCACGCTGCATGGGCGTGCCCACGGGTCGGGCGGACTCAATGTCCGCTTGTGACCCTCTGATCGCCTGTCAGAGCTGCAGAATGGGGAACCGCCGATGTAAACACGTCGGTTCTCTGTTCTGTGAAGGGGGACATAGCAGATCTACTGATTCCTGTCACTGAGATCAGTTAGATCTGTTACATCCCTGCCAGCCCCGCCCCCTCACAGTTAGAACACAATGAGGGAACACAGTTAACCCCTTCACTGCCCCCTGCAGGTTAACCCCTTCCCTGCCAGTGTCATTTATGCACTAATCAGTGGTTATTTACATTTATGATCGCTGTATAAATGTCATTGGTCCCAAAAAAGTGTCAAAAATGTCCGACATGTCCGCCCCAATATCAAAGGCCTGATAAAAATCACAGATCGCCGCCATTACTATTAAAAAAAAATAATAAAAACACCATAAATCAATTCCCATAGTTTGTAGATGCGATAACTTTTGCGCAAACCAATCAATAAACGCCGATTGCGATTTCTTTTTACCAAAAATATGTAGAAGAATATATATCGGCCAAACCCGATGAATCTTTTTTTTTTTATTTTTTTTTTTTTGGATATTTATTATAGCAAAAAGTAAAAAATATTGTTCTTTTCTCAAAATCGTCGCTCTTTGTTTGTTTATAGCGCAAAAAATAAAAACCGCAGAGCTGATCAAATAGCACCAAAAGAAAGCTCTATTTGTGGGGAAAAAATGATAAAAATTGTGTTTGGGTACAACGCCGCACGACCGCGCAATTGTTATTCAAAATGTGACAGCGCTGAAAGCCTAAAATTGGTCTGGGCAGGAGGGGGGTTTAAGTGCCCAGTAAGCAAGAGGTTAAAAGTCAGCAGCTATAAAAAGAGTATCTTCTGACTTTCAATAAACAGCCACTTACCTGTCCCACGCTCCAGCGATGCGGCTGCCCGGAGCCCCACTCCTCACCCCCTCCTCTCCACGGTGCCAGCATAGTAACTGTGGGCACCCGGCTGTGACAGGAAGTGGCTTCGGCCCGTGGTCCTGCCCTGTGTCCCAGACGACTTCGGGAGGGAGGGGGAAGGAGACCGGAATGGAAGTGCCTGGGAAAATCCGGTACCCCCCCTCCTCCCCAAAAGTTCAGTTTTACCATCAGGAGCGGGGGAGGAGGTCTTAAAGGGGAAATTCCATTTTGGAGTGGAACTCGGCTTGAAGTGGTTAAACCGACTTCATTTACAGAGGAAGTTCTTCCCTTTGCTCCATTCTAAAAGGACCAACTGATACAAATAATCTTTCCTCTTCTCTATCTCCCAGCACTGAGGAATGCTGATAAAAGTTCTCCAGATTTTTCTTGGCAGCTCTGAACGGCTCTGCACTGTTTACACAGATCGAGAAAATGTGTAGATTGTGAGGGGGGGTTGAATCGCAATCTTTAATGATTAATTGTGCAGCTCTACAGCCTTGCCATTGCTTCCAGATGATGAGGACAGTGCTGGGATTGTGGGCACTGTGATGTCATCTCCTCATCTCCCAGGTCCCAGGACTCAGAGTGCAGAGTGTCAGTGAGGGGATGACGGCTGCAACTCTCTCTGGGTCCCCTCACCAGGCACTGCAATTATAGCCGACTGTGGGGAGCAGTGATCTCCTTTCTGACAGTGATAGTAGAACTCCGACATCAGCAGAGAGGCAGCGGTGTGATCAGGTAAGTACCCCCCACTGACCACCAATGCTGGGCTGGGGTTACACTTTATTCTCACTGACACCAACAATGGGACTTATTTTATCTCACTGACACCAACAACAGGGCTTATTTTATCTCACTCACACCAACAATGGGGCTTATTTTATCTCACTCACACCAACAATGGAGCTTATTTTATCTCACTGACACCAACAATGGGCTTATTTTATCTCACTGACACCAACAATAGTGCTTATTTTATCTCATTGACACCAACAATGGGGGGCTTATTTTATCTCACTGACACCAATGTTGGATATCAAGGAAATCATGACCACGGTGACTTGCTAACTGCAGTGAGATCCTTGATTGGTGGAGGAGGAATGAGGGGTGGGTTTCTCTGGGAAGATAAAGGCAGCTATGATACAGTTCTCACAGCCTGCAATACTGCTGACCACCACTGGAGGGAGACTCTCCCACATTTATCTGGCTGGACACACAAAGGCAGATACAAATCTTTCATACAATCTAAGGTGTGTGGGGCAGACAAGTGATCCCCACACTTCAGAGGATCCCCCAAGAGATCCTTCAATCTAGAATCCTGGTGTGATGACTTCTCCCCCCCCACCCCCGCACACATGATTTAGGGCAGATTGGCTGTGTGATGTGAGTGGTGGGGCGGGCAGTGATACACACACACATACAGATCCCTGTCTGCCAGATACAATCACTTCCACACACTGACAATAATCTGCATTAGGGAGGAGCTCCGTGTCTGAACAGAAGATTGGATGAACACTGGCTCCTCCCACATTCTTCTGAACATCCAATGTTTACGGCATTTGGTGCAGATGAATGTGACGGCTTCTGGCTGTCACTGGTTTCTAGGGAAGCAACAGCTGCCTGCAACAGCTGTGTCCTTAGCAACTACCAACTTCACCCCGCCCATTCCCTTACATGGCCATGTAGGCAAATGGGTGGGGCATAGATCATGACATCATAGTCTGAATATGACCATATCTGGGCAATGATGTCACCACTATCCCCGCCCCTTCCTTTATATAGCTGATGACAGCTCAGGACGCTATCAGTCAGCGAGTGTTACCATCGGAGATCGCTCCTGTGTGGGGGGTCATTGGGGAGTCATTGGGCGGTTGACATCGGGACTGACATTAGATTTACAGAGAGACTTTTTAGAGAATATTATTTTTTAAAAAGATGTTAAGGGTATTTATTTCCTTTTTGTGAAGGACTAGGGGTTCTATGTACTCCAAACTCATTCAAGTGGGGGGTGGTATCTGGTCACTTCCAGATTCTGATAAGCCCCCCGCCCCCAAAATCGCTAGGCCAGGGATGTGGAGATGAGGCCCTTGTCCTTATCAACATGGGGACAAGGTGCTTTTCCATGGGAGGGGTCCTTCCTGACAAGCCCCCCCATATTGAGGGCACATGGCCTGGTGTGGTTCAGGAGGGGGGGGGCACACACTCAACCCTCCCCCTTTCCTGGTCATCCAGGTTGTATGCTTGGATGAAGGGTCTGGCATTTCTGGGGGGGCACACACTTTGTTTTGTGTGAGGCCCCCCATCTTACACTCAGAGGGTCTGGTCTGTATTTGGGGGTCTCTATACATTTTCTCATTCTTGCTGTAGGAGGGGCTACAGAAAAAGTGACATTTACAAAGAAAAAATGAATCAGTTTGATTACCCAGAAAATGACATTTCATTGCCGGCTCCTTTTTCATTTATACAGCACACAGACCCTCCAAAGGTCCCCCAAATACATAGAAGACCCTCGGGGGGGGGGGGGGGGTCTGTGTGCTGTGTTGGCAATTATAAGTGTATGAGTGATCTCAGGTATTAGTATGAAGCCATGTCTGATGAAGGAAACTAAGGGGTCTACTTATAGAAAATTCATGGGATAAATGTGACAATCACTCATCCAGCCGTTACATATTCTGCCCATAATGTAACACAGTGATTTCCTATGATAGCCAGCGCCATCTAGTGACCATAATGGGGGATTTTTTCTGACAAACCTCCATTAGTAAAAATATCACAATACTGCATTATGGCCACTAGATGGAGCCAAGGAAATCAGTGTATGAAATAAAATACATCCAATATTCATCACAGCTGGGTGAATGTCGCTCACATTCATTCAACTCATTTTATTTGTAATAGACCTCTAAGTGTTTGTGAAATCTCCACACCACAAAATGTACTCAGCCAATGAAAGGTAATGACTCCATTTTTATTTTTCTCCTGCTATCAATGGCCAACACGGTACAACACTTCATCCATGTCTTTGGTGATCTCCTTATGAACTGTTTCTTACATGATGAAGATCAGCCATGGAGTATATCTGACGTGTATATCAGGGTGTGCTTCTTCCCCACATGAGAGCTGTGATGTCCAGCAACATTCATATAGAAGACATTTCCCACACTCAAGGCACTAATACACCTCAAGGGTAGTGTGGGATCCCTGATGTACAGGAAGACAGGACTTCAGTGAGGAACAATTCCCTCACTCAGGACAGGAAAGTGGCTTCTCCCCCGTGTGAGATCTCTGATGTCTGGAAAGATGTAACTTCCTTGAAAAATATTTTCCGCACTCAGGACAGGAATAATGTTTCACCCCTGTGTGAGATCTCTGATGTGTGTAAAGATTGGACTTGCTTGAAAAACATTTCCCACACTCAGAACAGGAATATGGCTTCTCCCCTGTGTGAGATCTCTGATGTGTGTAAAGATTGGACTTGCTTGAAAAACATTTCCCACACTCAGAACAGGAATATGGCTTCTCTCCCGTGTGCAATCTCTGATGTGTGACAAGATATGGTTTTATTACAAAACATTTCCCGCACTCCGGACAAGAATACGGCTTCTCCCCTGTGTGAGATCTCTGATGTGTGTAAAGATCACACTTCTGTGAAAAACATTTCCAACACTCAGGACAGGAATACGGCTTCTCCCCTGTGTGAGATTTCTGATGTCTGTGAAGACTGGCCCTCACTGAAAAACATTCACTGCACTCAGGACAGGTATATGGCTTCTGCACCATGTGAGATTTCTGATGTGTGGAAAGATTGGACTTCTGTGAAAAACATTTCCCACACTCAGGGCAAGAATACGGCTTCTCACCTGTGTGAGATCTTACGTGCACATTAAGAGTGGATTCAAAATGGAAGCACTTCCCGCACTCAGTACAGGAAAACCTCTTATCTGTTGGAAGGACGGCACCGTCCCTCACAGTCTGAGGTTCCTCAGGATAAGAGGAATACGATGGTCCATCTACACTGTGTGGTGCCGGATGGACATTTGAGGTAGCCGAGTTTTCTCCTGGACTATACTGTGTGATGTCCTCATCTTCTACTTTACAGTCTGGAGACAAAGTGAGACGATCCTCTGAGGTTTTCCTCATCTCCCGTCCATCTACTAAAATAGAAATAAAAAGATTATTACTAGACATCAGCTGATTGGTTCCCCTAAACCAGGACTCCGCCCACATCAGGCAGCTTTGTCTCTGAGGATCTTACAATTCCCCCCTCAAGGTAACGAGTAAATGGCTCCTCTGTGGGGCTGCAAATAATGATTTTCATCATTGATTCATTGGCTGATTATTGTTTGATTAATCGACTAACTGGATAAAAACCTCATAAAAAGGTTGTTGTATAATGGAGTTAATATTCTTGAATCTCTATATGCAGCGGTAAATATAAATCTCCAGCTATTTAGTTGGATATTTCATCCACTCTGAGAATAACAGACAGATAGATGGATTATTAGAGGGTGAATCTGCTACATATCACAATCACACATCAACATTATTCACATGTAAAAAACCTAAAACGCAGTTTTGCAGATTCTCAGACAGGAGTGTAATATAATATGATGGGTGACAGACCCCCTTGTCATAGGCAGGTAGGTGGGCACAAGCTCCCTGCCCCCGCTCTCACTTATGCTGGCCGCACACAAACTCATTTTTCTTTCAAAAAAACATTCATCCAATTTTCTAATCATTAGTGGGGTCAAATCTGCGTTCATTTTCCACCACAGTGATGGGAAAGTTCGAAGGAAAACAGAAAACTTTTCTCCATCAAACAAATATTCATTGTATGTGGTTTTTGCTCAGAAGTTTCATTCATTTTATAATTGAATGTGAAAAGCAAGTGGAATTTTGGAACTACACTCATCCATTCATCGAATGTGCAAATCATTTTCATACAAGTATTTGTGTGAATATCTCATCCAGAAATTGATCCGTGTATGGCCAGCATAGGACATTTAGTAGCAGCAGCATGATTTTTATAATCATCTGTTATGATGCGGTTCAATAAAATTGTCCTTTGTAGTACAAAGACAGCAGATAATCACTACTATAAGGGATTCATTTATACTGTGATATAGTGAAAGTAATAGATCTTATATCATATATATAATAATAAATATACCCAGAAGGAGGATATACAGGGATTTTACCTGGGAGTCAGACATGAAGCTATATGGAGGTTAGAGGGGGAAAAATTTTATATTAATGTAATACTGAAAGCTGAGACTTTCTTCATGGATATAATAATTTTATATATAATGCACAATACTGGCAAACCTTTACTTTATATAATGGTAATGTCTTCTATTCCAATCAAATAAAAATTTCATCACCACAGAATACAATAAATGGTCTTCTATAGATGGTTGCAATCAGCTGCAGTGGTAAAATTTGCCAATGCTGCAAATCCACAGTTGAAATAATGATGTTACACCGGCTACTGCATGTGGCCATACCGCTATGGATACATTGAACCCAGATCTGTAAATGCAGTCCCAATGCAGATAATAGTACTCAGTGCAATATTGCTACACCGGGCTACTACATGTAATCATGCTACTATGGAAATATACAACTCAAGTCCATAAATAGTAAGGATGCACCAAATTTTCGGCAACAGAAAATTATCATCTGAAAACTGTGTTTTTCCTATCGGCTGAAAGAGAAAAAAAGACGATAGTGAAAGGGGGCGGGTCCACCCTGGGTGCCGCCCATTGCAGGATGTCATCCTTGCTTGCCCAATCCTCCCCTCTCTTCTCTCCACGATCTCTGTGTGTCACGGAGCTGAAGACAGGGTGACAGTGACACCAAGTCCCTCTGTAGCGAGTGCAGCCCATCACCCCTGCTTGCTCTCCTGTGGCCATACTGTGACAAAGCAGAGACACAGCTGTGGGCTGAATGTTCTCAAGCCTGCTTCCCCTCTGTCAGGACCGGAGAGGCTGTGAGTCTGTGACAGAGAGTGAAGCAGAGACGGCTCTCTGTGTTCCCCCACTTGTCCCCCTTCTCCAGTCAGCAGCGCGGAGATCAAAGACACAGAGCAGGCTGTGTGCATTCTTCTTTCTCACCCTTCTTCTGTCAGCAGCACAGGGGGGGGGGGGGATTGATAAAGCAGCGGCAGGACCCAGCAGCTTACAGAGGAGGACACTGAAGCAATCTGTGATCAGGAACCTCTAACAACTGAATAGTGAGCTGTAATGTATAGTAAATTACAGCTCACTATTGATTTGCTAGCAGTTACTGTACATTACAGAACCCTATTCAGTTGCTAGAGATTACTAGTAGTAGCCTCTAGCAACTGAATGGTGAGCTTTAATGGGTATAGTAATCTCTAGCAACTGAATGGTGAGTGGTAATGTGTAGTAACCTCTAGCAACCCTTTAAATATTTTTTAAAAACTGTCATTTTCGGTATTGGTTTACGGCCTAGTGCATCCTTCATTTTTGGTTTTGGCACCAAAATTTCCATTCGGTGCACCACTAATAAATCCAGTCACAATGCAGGTGAAGTGCTCAGTGGCAGAATCTTATAAGGTGCTGTATAATTACTCGGACTAGGTGTCGCACATAGATGTACAATCACCCCACTTCAGTGACCCACCATCTCTGGTGCAGTCAAATGCGTGTTGTGGGGTGACCCCTGTAGATCTCTGGAGACTGTCAGCTGCTGAATAGGGATTCCATCATCATAATAGCATGTGTGAAAAAATGGACAAAAAACCTCCAGACTCCCTGTGCTTTCCCATAATCTCCAAAAATGGGGAAAATCCCTGCCCACTAGGGCATCATAAAGTAGTGAAGGTACCACCCCCACTGAATGAGTCACACTATCGCAAGGGGTGTCAATCTCAACCACTGCCATCTGGTAGTCACGAGTGTCCCCATGGATGCAAATGACTACGACAGTGCTAGGGTGTAACCTTGCAGGGTTTACACAATTGCTTTTTACCAATGTTATCACACTACCCGAGTCAAGCAGTGCAGTGACTGCTCTCCCATCAACAAGAATCACACAAATCTGCTTCTCCATGCCACTTAAACATGATGCTGTATATGCGACCTGTGCAAAAAGAGAAAGGCGTCTATTCACATAAGTAGGATAAGGTGCTAGTACCGCGCTAATGTCGACTATGTGAGCAAGCTGCAACCGACATACACAATACGGATATATAAAGACAAAAAACAAATAAAGGCTGCTCTAGAGATGAGTGAGTGAGTAAGGAATTTGTCTCTCTCCACTTACTAAATATAGGCAACTAAATTGGTTTAACAATAACCGCTATCAAACATCAATACAGTCCTTGTATAATAAACAATAGTTCAGTTTACATCACACCAACATCTCAGACATGGGTAGCTGTGATTAGGGGCAAATAACTCAGTGCACTTAATCACAGCTACCCCCGGCTGAGATGTTGGTGTGATGTAAACTGAACTATTGTTTATTATATAAGGACTGTATTGATTGATAGCGGTTATTCAACACACTTGTTAAACCAATATATTTGCCTATATTTAGTAAGTAGAGAGACAAACTCCTTCTTCACTCACCTCTAGCGCAGCCTTTATTCGTTTTTTGTCTAATCGCATTGCATGGGTTCATCATTCCAGGGATAATTGGCAGCAATATGTCCCAATGCATGGCATCGGTAGCACTGTATATGTTCTGTACCCAGTCCTCTCAAGGGTCCTCAAGACCATCCTGGCTTCTTTGGCCAGTCTCCAGATCTAGAGCCCCCAGTCTCTTTATCTGTATCAGTCTTATCAAATTTCCCCAAGCCCCTGAACCCTGGAACAGTCTTACCAGGTCCGCAGGCGATCTTTTACCTCTAGACACATTGGAGTGGGGCGCAGATGGGCGCAACAAGTCCTCAACAGCCGTGTATCTCTCAACAATGTCAACCAGTTGGCTTTCAGTTTTGGGGTCCCCATGGCTGACCCATCTCCTCAAAGCAGCAGGGAGCGCCCGTAGACCTGGCAAAGTCTCTGCCTGTAGCCATTTCCTGGTAAGGTGAACTAGGTCAAACATCTGCGAACGGGGTGGCTTATCAGTGCGGTAGGTCCACTGATGTACGCTTTGGGCCCAGACTGCCACGGTGACCCCCAGGCGTGCGAGTATCTCTGCCTTTAGAGTCTCATAGTCCTGGGCCTTATCTGTTTCCAGATCAAAATAGGCTTTTTGGGGTTCACCTGTCAAGAATGGTGTCAACAGTCCCACCCACTGTTATTTTGGCCATCCTTTGCAAAGAGCGACTCCTTCAAAGGTCGTGAGGTACGCCTTTATGTCATCTGCATGTGGTAAGAGGCGCGTACCAACTTTGGTTCCAATGTCACGGGAGGTGCAGGCCACTTATTTAACTCCAGCAGGGCCTCTGCCAACTGTCGGTTTGTCTCCTGTTGTGCTGTGATAGCCTGGTGACTTTCCTCCCTCTGAACTGCAGCGGCCTCTGCAACCCAGCGGCCGGTTTCCTGCTGAGCAAAAATGGCCTGGCGACTCTCCTCTCGCTGGGCTGCAGCAACCTCTGCAACCTGGCGGTTGGTTTCCCACTGGGCTGCATTGGCTTGCAGCAGGGCCTTCAACATTTCCTCCATCTTTGAAAGTTGCCTCGTTGAATTCCACCATGTGTGGGAGATTAGCTTGTGGGGATCACTTTTCAGAGGAAAAGATTCATCATGGAGGTCAGTTTCTTTAAAATTTGTGGCTTGCCAGGTTTATTATGACAGGTTTGCAAGATCAAAAAGCATAAAAAAAAAAGAGAACAAAACCTCTCCATCCAGCACTAAACTAAACAATCGGGTTCCACTCTATACACTGTCCCCGACACCCATCAAAACATAAGCACAGTGCAAACCTTTATCTTTGAGTCCAAATTAGCACACAGAACTCATTCAGCTTTTTCCCTCTGAGATCCAGGATAGAGCTCTCCTCTGCTCTCTTCCTGGTCATTAAATGCAGGTGGAGAGGGGTTTGCGTGGACCAGAAAGTCGGCCGGAACCAGCCTTGCCACGGTGTCTGGCAAAACCCGGGTTGGACTCTCACTAGTCGCCTCAAAATGATCACATGCAAAGCGACAAGTATCGCCCGTCCATAACAGCACCTCGCATAACGTCACAACAGGCACAGGTGAGGCTGTACTGATGGGCACAGGTAATGGGCACAGTTAAAACTGTATTCATGTGCACAGGTAAGACTGTACTGATGGGCACATGGGGAGAGGTGGACGTAAATTACTGGTCCTTCTCTCGTCTCCTCTCGAGATAGGACCTAGAGTCTCCCTTTTTCGACTTACTCAAGACACACGATTAAACCTGAGTTT
>BLSH010016582.1:11428-24794 GCA_018402905.1 Glandirana rugosa | reverse complement strand
AGAGCTTGTTGCACATCAGAAATCTCACACGGGGGTGAAGTCGTATTCCTGTCCTGAGTGTGGGAAATGTTTTACAAGAAAATCAGAACTTGTCACACATCAGATGTACCACTCAGGGGAAAAGCCACACTCCTGTTCCAAGTGCGGAAAATGTTTTGTGCAAAAATCAGTACTTGTCACACATCAAAGGTCTCACACAGGGGAGAAGCCGTATTTCTGTCCTGAGTGTGGGAAATGTTTTTCAATGAAGTCTCATCTTTGCAGACATCAGAGATCTCACACGGGGGAGAAGCCATATTTCTGTCCTGAGTGCGGGAAATGTTTTGTAGAAAAATCAGAGCTTGTTACACATCAGAGGTGTCACACAGGGGAGAAGCCATATTCCTGTCCCGAGTGTAGGAAATGTTTTTCACAGAAGACAAATCTTTACACACATCAGAGATCTCACACAGGAGAGAAGCCTTTTTCTTGTCCTGTGTGCCAAAAATATTTTTCAGTGAAGTCCAATCTTAACAGACATCAGAGATTGCACAAGGGGGAAAAGCCATTTTCCTGTCCTGAGTGCGGGAAATTTTTTTCAAGGAAGTCCAATCTTTACACACATCAGAGATCTCACACAGGAGAGAAGCCACATTCCTGTCCTGAGTGTGGGAAATTTTTTTCAAGGAAGTCCAATCTTTATGCACATCAGAGATTGCATGCAAAATAGAAGCCACTTTCCTGTCCTGAGTGAGGGAATTGCTCCTCACTGAAGTCCTATCTTCCTGTACATCAGGGATCCCACACAACCCTCGAGGTGTATTAGTGCCTTGAGTGTGGGAAATGTCTTCTATATGAATGTTGCTGGACATTACAGCTCTCATGTGGGGAAGAAGCACCCCCTGATATACACCTCAGATATTCTCCATGGCTGATCTTCATCATGTAAGAAACAGTTCATAAGGAGATCAGAGATCACCAAAGACATGGATGAAGTATTGTACCGTGTTGGCCATTGATAGCAGGAGAAAAATAAAAATGCAGTCATTACCTTTCATTGGCTGACTACATTTTGTGGTGTGGAGACTTAGAGGTCTACATTTTAAAAAAAAATTACTTTAACAAAAATGACACGCACTTGCCCAGCTGTGATGAATGTTGGTAGTTTTATTTCATACATGGATTTCCTATAATGGTCATTTCCATCTAGTGGCCATAATGTGGTATTGTGTTAATTTTCCTGATTGATGTATTTCAATAAAAATACCCCACCGTGGTCATTAGATGAAGCTTCAGTCAAGGGAAATGTTTATCAAAATACTGCCAGAATTTATCACGGCTGAGGAAATCCTTTTCACGTTCATCCAAAAATTTGTTATAAATATACCCCTAAGTTTTCTTTATTGGGGGTTTTCCAAACAACAACTGAGATCGTATACATGCATTTATTAGTACAGTAGACAACGAAAGACAGAAGTATATTAAAACAAACAAAAAACACCAGATTTGACCATTAGATGGCACTAAGTATCATAGAAGTTAGTACCATCTAGTGGCCCAAAGTGGTATTTTCAATTTAAACCAATGGAAAACATTCAACCAGCAGGCAGCCTAATGTCATTAATCTTTTACACCCCTTAGCAGAGAAGGAATGTTCATGCACTTTCCCCAGGCTAACTGCTATGCAGTTTATTAAGAATAAACCCCTAAATGTCAGGAGACGTTTATATAAAGATGGGAAGTATGTAGCAGATAAATGAATAGACCGCCTTGCAATGTTATTACCAGGCTGCAGCTAGGGGGAGCTCTAATGTTTAGAGTGTGACCACAGCAGAGTGATCCCATCTACCTCACATTAACCCTTTCACTGCCAGAGCTGGTTTTGTATTATTTTTGCACACATGGTAAAATGCAGATTTTGGGCCTGAAGATTGGATAAAACCCCCAAACATATATTTTCTGAAAGCAGAGGCCCTGGAGAACAAAATGGTGGTAATTGTTAAGGTGTTCCTCGTACACAAATGTCACCTTCATATCCGGGTTTATTTTCTACTTTCCCCATTTTCTATGGTGTGATCTTTTCTACAATACTTTATTATAATAATGTAACATGTTGTGTATTGTATTGTACGACTCCGCCTCCACATTCCAGACAAGTCGTTTTCCTGACCAATTGGATTTCTTCCTTTACTATTTCCTGATTTTATGACTGCAATCTTGTTAAAAGTAAAATTATAAAAAAAAAGTATTGAACAAAAATAAAAGTTGTGTGATTTCTGCTGTTCCCCAGACCAGCGCCTGCTCTTCCCCTCCCCATGCTATTTTTGACACCTCATTGCCTATTAGCCCAGAAAATGGGCATTTATAATGTGAGAGATTCAGCTCCCATTGATTGCAATGGGGTTCCAGTTGGATGTTCTTTGGAATTCACTGAACCCCCCTCATACTGAACCCAGGCAGTTCATCTCATACCTGTAAGATAGTGAAAACACCGCTGACAATTGCCTGCTATCTTCCCACTAATCCGGCACTTTAGACAAAAAAAATTCAGATACTTGAGTGTCTCACAATAATAAGCAGCCACTATAGTATAAAATGCATATTTAAAACATCATAAAAAGTCCAAAGTCCCTTAGATGAAGCAGCGCTAATTAAAATGACACCCTTTAGTATGTTAATTCAATGATAAAGTAATAGTTCAGTTACTGAATTCAGTGTGTCCTGTGTCAATACTCCATTCACAAATGATAATAATCAGTCTGTGCAGAGGGAATCACAAATAAACTAGTATGGGATCCGTAGGATATTTAATTGTTCATGATGAATTGCAAACACTGTCCACACACCATGCAATCCCACTCCCCCATCATACTGCACTCACCAGAGATATGACATATGTGTGCCTGTAGTTTATCTATACTCCACATCTGATCCTCCGATAGATGGCCAGGACTGCCTGCTCAGCCGGGTGGAAGTGTCTGCTCCTCAGCGTCACACCATCCAGCACACACACCTCCATGCAGCTGCCGGTCTCTTTAGCTCAGATCGTGGGAGATAAGGATAGGAAGAGGTCTCATAGCGTAACAAGTACAAAAGGTTTTATTACCCACAGAGCTCCCCCCCCCCCAGATTGCACTTACAACAACGAAATGACCTGGGGATCCCTGGGGAACTCCACTTTCCACACCAGCAGTGGCAGCCCACCCATAGGGGGCACCCCCCCCCCCAAAAAAAGTCAACTTTAAAAAAAAAAAGTTTGCTTAACCCGTTCAGATCCACGCTATAGCCAAAGTACAGCTCCAGCACGGATCTGAATTTCCGGGTGGACGTTCTGGCCATGTGCGCGCTCCTGGCGTGCACTCACAGGTGGCGGCGCGCTCACGCGCCTGCCGCATGCTGTGTGGGCGTGCCCGCTGGTTGAAGGGACATTACAGATCTATGGATCCCTGTCACTGGGATCAGTTAGATCTGTTATGTCCCGACCAGCCCCGCCCCCCCACAGTTAGAAAACACCCAGGGAACATAGTTAACCCCTTCACTGCCCTCTGCAGGTTAACGCCTTCCCTGCTAGTGACATTTATACAGTAATCAGTGGACATTTACATTTCTGATCACTGTATAACTGTCATTGGTCCGAAAAAAGTGTCAAAAATGTCCGACATGTCCGCCCCAATATCGCAGTACCGATAAAAATAGCAGATCGCCGCCATTACTAGTAAAAAAAATAATAATAATTAAAAAGGCATAAATCAATTCCCATGGTTTGTAGACGCGATAACTTTTGCGCAAACCAATCAATATACGCTGATTGCGATTTTTTTTACCAAAAATATGTAGAAAAATATATATCGGCCAAAACTGTTGAATAATTTTATTCATTCATTTTTTTTTTGGATATTTATTATAGCAAAAAGGAAAAAATATTGTTTTTTTTTCAAAATCATCGCTCTTTGTTTGTTTATAGCGGCGATCAGAAATGACGCAGAGGTGATCAAATACCACCAAAAGAAAGCTCTATTTGTGGGGAAAAAAATTATATAAATTTAGTTTGCGTACAACGTCGCACGAACGCGCAATTCTCATTCAAAATGTGACAGCGCTGAAAGACAAAAATTGGTCTGCGCAGGAGGGGGGTTTAAGTGCCCAGTAAGGAAGTGGTTAAATTAGCATAGTGCACTGTGTTTGGGCACCTATGGGAAGCGTTACGTCGTTGCATTCACATGACTGCAGGCGTCACGCTTCAATGGCAGGGTTTATTCCTGCCTTGAGGCGCTTTGCTCTGCACCTCAAACCGCCTATTGGCTCCTGGTACTGTCAATCAATCACTGCCGTCCAATAGACGGTGGTGATTTATCTGGAGGAGCCTCTGCGTCACTTACGGCTATGGAGACTGGAGGGAGAAGCCAGACTCCAGTCTCCAGGCTTCAGCATGCTCACTGCAAGCACTGTCTCTGCATACAAACAGCCGCTGGCCGTATGCTGAACTCTGCACACTCCTGCCTGCCTGCCTATTAGATGGGGTAAGTTCGGGATTTGTCCCGACTTCGGGGGGGGGGTTGCCGCGAACCCCTATCTGGTGCCTGTTTACACTATCTGGGACCGTATATACCCCTATCTGGTGCCTGTATACACTATCTGGGACCCAGTATACCCTATCTGGGACCCTGTATGTGCAATACTCTGCATGGAGCTTCCTATCACATGTCCTATGTGCAATACTCTGCATGGAGCTTCCTATGACATGTTCTATGTGCAATACTCTACATGGAGCTTCCTATGACATGTACTATGTGCAATATTCTGCATGGAGCTTCCTAAGACATATAATATGTACACTATTCTGCATGGAGCTTCCTAAGACATGTACTATGTTCAATATTCTGCATGAAACTTCCTATGACATGTACTATGTTCAATATTCTGCATGAAACTTCCTATGACATGTACTATGTGCAATATCCTGCATGGAGCTTCCTATGACATTTACTATATGTAATACTCTGCATGGAGCTTCCTATGACATGTAATATGTGCAATATTCTGCATGGAGCTTCCTATGACATGTACTATGTGCAATATTCTGCATGAAACTTCCTATGACATATTCTATGTGCAATATTCTGCATGAAACTTCCTATGACATTTATTATGTGCAATACTCTGCATGGAGCTTCCTATGACATGTACTATGTGCCATACTTTGCATGGAGCTTCCTATGACATGTAATATGTGCAATACTCTGCATGGAGCTTCCTAAGACATGTCCTATGTACACTATTCTGCATGGAGCTTCCTAAGACATGTACTATGCACAATACTCTGCATGAAACTTCCTATAACATGTACAATGTGCAATATTCTGCATGGAGCTTCCTATGACATTTATTATGTGTAATACTCTGCATGGAGTATGAACCGCCACAAACCTCTGTCTGGTGACTGTATACACTATCTGGGACCCTGTATACCCCTATCTGGTGACTGTATACATTATCTGGGACCCTGTATGCCCTATCTGGTGACTGTATATCCTATCTGGGACCCTGTATACCCTATCTGGGGCTCTGTATACCTCATCTGGGACCATGTATACCCTATCTAGGGCTCTGTATACCCTATCTGGTGACTGTATACCCTATCTGGGACCCTGTATACCCTATATGGTGACTGTCTACCCTATCTGGGACTCTGTATACTGCTATCTGGGGCTCTGTATACTACTATATGGTGACTGTATACTGCTATCTGGGACTCTGTATAATGCTATCTGGTGATCCTGTAAACCCCTATCTGGTGCTATGTATACTGCTATATGGTGACTCTGTATACTGCTATCTGGGGCTCTGTATACTGCTATCTGGTGCTCTGTAATTGTATACTGCTATCTGGTGACTCTGTATACCCTATCTGGCGATGCTGGGCTGTATACTCCTGACACAAGGGGAGGAAACTATAATGGGTGAGGCTTTTGAGAAGTGGGAGGGGTCAAAAAGGAAGGACGGGATCTGGCGCCCCCCATCCTAAAATTTCACCAGCCGCCACTGCACATCGGACCATTCTGAGTACTCCCCATTTATCCCCACTTTCTGGAATCGCCCCTGTAACCAGTTTTCAATCCATGTACTCACCCTTTGATCCATGTTGACAGACCTTAGTTTGTACAGTATACATTTGTGGGGAACTGTATCAAATGCTTTTGCAAAATCACCTCCTCATAGAAGGTTAATAGATTGGTTTGGCAAGAACGATTCTTTATGAATATATGTATATAATCCCTTGTTATTCCCTTCAAGACATTCCAAATTATTGATGTTAAGCTAACTGGTCTGTAGTTCCCAGGGATATATCTTGATCCTTTTTTATATATTGGTGCCACGTTGGCTTTCCTCCAATCAGCTGGTATCCTACCAGTCAGTAAACTGTTCTTAAAGATTAGGAACAATGGTCTGGCAATTAGTTGACTGAGTTCCTTAAGGACCTTCGGGTGCAAGTTCCCAGTGACTTATTAGTGTTAATTTTTTAAAGTTTATTCCTGATTTTATCCTCAGGTAGTCATGAGGGTTCTTCCAGTGATGTGTCGTGAGGACCAACATTGTAGTTTTGGATACTTGAGCCCCCGTTTCCTTCATGAATATTGAGGATAAAAATAAGTTTAGCACCTTTGCCATTTCTCCATCCTTTGCAACCAGATTATCTTCATCATTCTTTATGGGGTCAATATGATCTGACCTTTCTCTCTTACTCTTTATATACTTAAATAATTTATTGGGATTCTTTTTACTCTCCTCAGCTATGTGTTCAACCTTAGCCTCTGTGATTGCACCTTTACAGACAGAGACCCCTCAGCCTTGTATATTTTGAAGTCCTTCACCTTTGCTTTTATGTGTGCTTTTACGTCAGAGTTAAGCCACCCTTCTTTTATTAGCTCTTTTAAATGTGTTTCCCGTTGGGATACACTGACTAATATCTTTGTTTAGTGTGTTCTTGAAGAACTCCCATTTTTCCTCCACGTTCATTGTTCCTAGAATTTTATCCCAACTAACATCTTCCAGCAAGGAGCATAGTTTATGGAAGTTGGCTCTCTTAAAATTCAGTGTCTTTGTATTCCCCTTATGTTTCCTATTTGTGTGATTTATATTGAAACAAATTGACCTGTGATCGTTATTTCCTAGATTTCTCCTTACTTCCACATCTGTGATCAGGTCTGTGCTGTTAGTAATCAGAAGGTCTAATAATACTTGTTTTCTTGTTGGTGCATTTAATATCTGACCCATGAAATTGTCCTGCAGGAAATTTAGGAAATGGTGAGCCTTAGCTGAGTGTGCAGTACCTTCCGCCCAGTCTATATCTGGATAATTAAAATCCCCCATTATAATGACACTTCCCATCCTTGCCGCTATTCCAGATTACGATAGGAGGTCCACCTCCCCCTCCTCCCTCTGGTTAGGTGGCCTATAGCATGTTCCCAGTATTACTTCCCCTTGTATCTAACCTTTGTAGCTCTACACATAAGGCTTCAACTTCCTCTCTAGATCCACTATTAATGTCATCCCTCACATTTACTTGTACATCATTTTTTATATACAGGCATACCCCTACCCCTTTTTTGCCATCCCTATCCCTGCGATATAGGGAATACCCCTGAATGGTAGCCAGCCAATCATGAGAGCTGTTGAACCAAGTGTCTGAAATTCCCACAAAATCAAATTCCTCTTCATATGGTAGCAGCTCTAGTTCTCCCATCTTGTCCGCCAGACTCCTGGCATTAGTGAACAAGCCACGTAGTTTTGTCTGGACGCCTTCTGTTTCCTTTCTGGGTATTCCTTGTTTGCATATAGGACTTGTTACACTACTTACCTTGGGTTTAGGTTCTTTATTCAGCCTACCACTACTGCCCCCAATACTACCCTCTGAACTATGTTCCACTCTGGCTATTTCTAAGTCTGGACCCTCCCCCCATTGCCTAGTTTAAAAGCCCCTCTAACTTTTCTATCATCCTCATTCCCAGCTAGTCTGCACCTTCCCCATTTAAGTGCAGTCCATCCTTTCTATAGAGCTTGTAACCGATTGAGAAATCGGCCCAGTTCTCCAGAAACCCGAAGCCTCCTTTCTACACCACCTCCTAAGCCACTTGTTAATTTACCTAATCTCCCGCTGCCTTTCTGGTGTGGCTTCATGTACCGGTAGTATTTCTGAGAATACCACCTTGCAGAGCCTAATCCTCAATTTTGCACCTTGGTCCCTAAAATCTTGTTTTAGGACACTCCATCTTTGTCATTGGTGCCAACATGCATCATGACAGCCAGGTCTTCCCCGGCCCCTCCCAGTAATCTGTCCACCCAATCCGTGATGTTACTATTTTACATTTTTTTTCACTTTTTATTTTTATTACTATTTTTTTCTTATGTTTTTGCTGATTTTTTTTTATACCTTCATTCACAGTGTCCATTTGGAGAAACACTCCTCTTTTGTTAATCCTAGCTAACAGCCTGATACACATATATGGGGGATGACTAAATGCCTTGTGCACACTATAGTAAAGTTAAAGGTGGTCTTGTTGGATATCTTCTTCTATGCCCTTCCAGGTGGGAAACCAATGAGCTTCACAAGAAAACTGGCATAATCTGAATGTGTGTAAGTATGAATTTAAGATAAGCATGAAAGTGATGTAATACATAAAAGGGGAAGTGGAACTTTTTTATATATATATACACATTATTATATTTATTGTTTTCAGTATTACAATCAAGTCCCTCATACAAATTTGATTCCAACCTTTATCCTTTTGCCCAATTGCTGCATGTGATGGGTTGCCTGATCCGGCCTCGGGAGTTTATTTGGCTCCCATCCCTTCCGGGAGCTTCAACGCCCTCTAGCGGGCTCTCCTATCTTCCCCCCCACATAGGGATGTGTGGATGGCCTGGCATGGGGCGTTGGCATCATGCCTTGCGCACTAAATGTTGTGCGTCTCCTCGTGAGGCACCACATCTCTGACGTGCGTTCCATCAAGCGGCTGTGCAGGAGAACAGGTGATTGGCACCCATGATGAGCGGTGGTTCGCTCTCTCATCTGGCGCCGCCTCCCCCCTGCAATATACGCTTGCATGGCGTTGATGGGGGTGTGGTGGCCGTGCCCTGTAAGTTCCACCTCCCACTCACTCACTATTTCTCCTGCCTTGACTTTACTCTCATTCACGACATGATTTCCATCCAGTCACTGTGGATTCTAGAGGTATAGGCACCTCTCTCTCCTCACCTTGTTTTGATATGTTTTCATTTTCAACCCTTTTGGTGGTTCCTTCACCATTTATCTCACTGTTGTTTTTGTCTTTTTTCACTCTCTTGCTTCCTCCTGTCCTATTGGACAAGGACAGCTCTAACCCACACTATCACCCATTTTTACAAAAGCCTTCCCCAAATGGGTCAGCTTCCCTGGTCAAACACACTGATCCCTTGATTTGGACGTTTTGGTCTATGGATGTGGTCCCTGTTGGGGCATGTGGACCACGCCCCCCATCTCATCTCCCGGTTGGGGATACCCCCACACGGGGTGTGTCCGGTTCTCAGTGCTATACCTCTCCATGCAGCTATTATGGTAAATGATAAATTTACTTTTTACATCTTCCCCTCCCCCCCCCTTTTTTTTCTACGATAATATCTATACATTTTTATTAATTACAGTTATCAAATACGTGCGTGCTGCTGACGAGTGGGTACAAACTTCCACGAAATGCGTAGAGCTGATATATGCTGTACTAATTACTATACGAGGTGACATATGCCGTATTAATTATTATACAATGTGCCAATTTTCATTACTTTGTGCAATATATATTTGTTTCTAGTTCATGTGTATTATTTTAGATATAGAGGCGAGATGCCCAAAATGTGTGCATATGAATTGTTCACAATACTAATTGATGGAAATTGTCTCAATAAAAATCAATGCTTTTACAACCCATGTGACTCATTTAAAGTCCCACTTCCCCCTTTTGTTTATCATTTAACCCGGAATGGAGGCATATGGCCTATATGACCATTGCCTCATTTAAATTCCCAACTTGCTTCTCTTTTTTTGATGTAATACATATTTGTATATAAAAACATACTAAGATGGAATTTTTTCATTTCAGTTCCAGAGTGGTGATCAATATCCCTGAGATATTTAAAACGACATTGGATAACCCGTTCCATTTATTGCTGTTACCAATTGGAATATACAGCTAATCCTGGTATTGGGTATCACCACTTCCCATATATTGTATAGACCATCTTTTATATACTATTTACAGTTTTCTTTGTTTTAAATGTGCGTCTCATGTGAGGCATTTTTTTTAAGAATATAATAAAATTGGATATTTTATCCTATAAAGTTTCTAACAGATTTTTTTGGTTGCTGTAAAAAAGTCCCAACCCAAGAGATTTTTTTTTTTTTTTGGATATAAGGTTTCTAAAAAATGTTGGACGAATGTGAGAAGCATTTGCCCAACTGTGATATATTCAGGCCATCATTTAATTAACACAGTGATCTTCTATGATCATCACCTGCGTCTAGTATATTTCTTGAAATACCTCAATCAGTTAAAAGAGCATCATAAAGCATTATGACCACTGGATGGAGCCAATTATCATAGAAAATACATCTGATAATTGTCATGGCTTGGCAAATGCGTGTCACATTAATTCAACGTTTTTCCTTCAAAACAGACCTCTAAGTGTTTGTGAAATCTTCCACCACAAAATGTACTCAGCCAATGAGAGGTAATGACTCCATTTTTATTTTTCTCCTGCTATCAATGGCCAACACGGTACAACACTTCATCCATGTCTTTGGTGATCTCTGATCTCCTTATGAACTGTTTCTTACATGATGAAGATCAGCCATGGAGTACAGCTGTGGCCAAAAGTTTTCAGAATGACACAAATATCAATCTTCACAAAGTCTGCTGCTTCAGTGTTTTTAGATGTATTTGTCAGATGTTACTATGGGATACTGAAGTATAATTACAAGCATTTCATAAGTGTCAAAGGTTTTATTTGACAATGTCATGAAGTTTATGCAAAGAGTCAATATTTGCAGTGATGACCCTTCTTTATCAAGACCTCCACAATTCCCCCTGGCTTGCTGTCACTCATCTTCTGGGCCACATCCTGACTGATGGCCGCCTCCCATTCTTGCATAATCAATGCTTGGAGTCAGAATTTGTGGGGATTTTTTGTTCACTCTCTTGAGGATTAACCACAAGTTCTCAATGAGATGAAGGTCTGGGGAGTCTCCTATTGCAAAAAAGGAATAGGGGAAGGTCTTAGACTGGACCCTCAATAAGAACCGGCAAGAGGGTATACTGTTTAAAACATAATAAACTTTATTAACTTTACTAATTTGGTAGACCAATGCCAGACCCATTAAAAATGGGAAGTCTCCTGACCATGGACCCAAAATTTCCATGTTATGTTCCCCAAGCCACTTACTTATCACTTCTGCCTTATGGCAAGGTGCTCCATCCTGCTGGAAAAGGTATTGCTCCTCACCAAACTGTTCTTGGGGGGTTGGGAGAAGTTGCTCTCAGAGGATGTTTTTGTACCATTCTTTATTCATGGCAAACTGTGAGTGAGGCCACTCCCTTGGCTGAGAAGCAATCCCCTGAATGAATGGTCTCAGGATGCTTTACTGTTGACACAACACAGGACTGATGGTAGCGCTCACCTATTAGTCTCTGGACAAGGATTTTCCGGATGCCCCAAACAATGGGAAAGGGGATTAATCAGAGAAAATGACTTTCCCCCAGTCCTCAGCAGTCCAATCTCTTTACCTTTTGCAGAATATCAGTCTGTCCCTGATGTTTTTCCTGGAGAGAAGTGGCTTCTTTGCTGCCCTTCTTGACACGAGGCCTTCCGCCAAATGTCTTTTCATCACTGTGCATGCCGATGTACCCACACCTGCCTGCTGCCATTCCTGAGCAAGCTCTGCACTGGTGGTGCCCCGATCCCAAAGCTGAATCAACTGTAGGAGACGGTCCTGATGCTTGCTGGACTTTCTTGGGCACCCTGAAGCCTTCTTCACAAATGCATTGGAGATGTTTTTTTTATGGGATTAAATTCATTTTCATGGCAAAGAGGGACTTTGGAATTAATTGCAATTCAACTGATCACTCTTCATAATATTCTGGAGTATATGCAAATTGCCATCATAAAAACTGAGGCAGCAGGCTTTGTGAAAATTAATATTTGTGTCATTCTCAAAACTTTTAACCACAGCTGTATATCTGAGGTTTATACAGTGTCAGGGTGTGCTTCTTCCCCACATGAGAGCTGTGATGTCCAGCGACATTCATATAGAAGACATTTCCCACACTAAAGGCACTAATACACCTCAAGGGTTGTATGGTATCCCTGATGCACAGGAAGACAGGACTTCAGTTGTTGTGTAATATTTCATATACATATACACATAGGTATTTACAAGCTGTATTACATATCAAAGGCCCACAGTTGCTTGCATGGGGGTTGTGGAATGTAGATGCGAATTAGCCTTGAGGGGGTTCATTGTGGCTTGTTTATCTGGTAAACACTAATGTGAGGTTAGGAGAAACCCCCCCCCCCAGTGTGAGACAAACACTTAAATGGACATTCAAGCTAGCAGTGTCGGCCGGCCAGTTCACTTCCTCTCTTTGAGCATGAGGGCACGCTTGGAATGGGACTCTGAATATGTAATATTTACTCTGTTGGATTTTGATCATCTGGTGCAAGTATTATGAAATCTGTCTGTCTGAAGTTAAATAAATGTTACTCTCTGGAAGAACCGATTGGGTGCTGCGGAAAAATTAATCATCATAATAATAACTAAATAATATCATTCATACATCTATCATTCATCCATTACTACATCCCTACATTGGTGCCGTGCAAGTGACCAGAAGTGCATTTCGGACTTAGCAACAGAAGTCATGGTGACAACAATCCTGTGAGGTGGACAGAAGCCTGGTGGAGACCCAAGAGCTGTGTTGTGACTCCAATGTCTGGTTGTGACATAAGAGTCTGATCTACAAAATTGAACAAGTTTGGAACCCCAGAAATATTCTCTGGAGATTGAAAAGTGAACCAAAAGACTGTGCTAAAAAGAGTGGCGTAAACTTCGAGGTGGAACTTCAATGAAAAAGTCGAAGGTTAAGTCCAGAAGACCAATGTGTCGTGTCAGAAAACCAAGTGAAAAGTTAGAGGTCTCTTATAAAGACCCCAAGGTTTGAACAAGTTAAAACATCTAGTCTGAGAATACAGTGTTGGTCTGTAACCTCAGTGTTGTGTCGAGAACCCAGAGGTGGTCCGAAGACAGGTGGAGTGTCCTAACAACAGTGGTACTGAAGACAACGATTCAGGCTTTACGTGA
>BLSH010016581.1:54585-75241 GCA_018402905.1 Glandirana rugosa | reverse complement strand
CTGCTCGGGGGTTTTACATCGGTTACGGTACACGAGGGAACCCTCATCGGTTTCAACACCAAGTGGAATATCGACGGGAAATAAGGTGGTATAGAGTGTGTAGGCATCGTGACACACAGAGGAGCGGGGGCTGACACAGCTGATGGATGAGACCTCAGGAGAGGAGTGCACGCTAGGCAGCAAGGCGGGACACCGGGGGCCAAGTGTCCACGATCATCCACAGTCCAGCCCCGTCTGCACATGTGACCAGCACAGACCTTCATGTCCGCCACCCGCACATGACCCGCTCGGCCAATTACAGTAGGAGTAAAAGTAGCCTGATAAATTTACCCTAAATAAAACAACAAAAACTAGAACCGGCCTGGTCAGTGTCTACGGATGTGTGAGATATGGTGGAATAAAGGGCAGCTATAAGGTGAACCACAACTTTGGCTACTCCCAAGGGAGCACATGGCATTGGCTACATTTTGGGGGCTCGTCTGAGATATACCTGTAAGGCTGCCAGTCGTCACCCATAGCAACCGCAAGAGAACTGAGCCAGGGGAATGTGTGATCTGTTTTATTGTCGATGTGAACTTAACTGGGACAAGGACTGTGTACTCTGCCCTTGAACTGTGATAAATAAGTGTGCCGTTGTCCGTAGCAAACAGCGGGAGCCGTCAACAGTATTGCTGCCTGCTTACCCAGCCGCTTCAAAACAGCGCTGGTGTTAGAAAAAGATTGTGCTGAGGAAGTGTTTGCAGTTTGTTGTTGTTTCCTCTAGCCCCCAGAGGAGGCGGTGCTGGGCAGCTCTATTTAAACACTGTGCTTCCTGTAAGCAAGTGCTGTCCGTACTACAGCGTTTAGTGTGAGTTCCTTGCTTCCTGACTATCTGATACCTGTTACTGCTCTGAACTCTGACTGCACCGACCCCGGCTTCCATGACCACTCCTCTGCCTGCTCCCTTGTACCTTGCTGCCTGAAAGTTGCCGACCCAGCCTGCACCAGACCATCTGCCTGAACCCTTGTACTGAACTGCCCGCCAGTTACCGACCCAGACTGCCTCACTACCCTTCTGCCTGCACGCGCTCCAGCGGACATCTACCTTACACCAGAGACTGTCCAACCCTCATGCCCCCCGGTGCTCCTGGGTTCCCTGTCTGCACGACCAGAGACTCACGAACCAGGGCCGCAAGAGAGGTACCCCATGCATAAGCCAGACTCCATCACCAGGTACGTGACAGTTGGTGACAGGCACTTAAATACTAATCCTGCAATTCTGTGACTTTGTACCATGTGTCATTGTCCGTGGCAATCACGGCGGACGAACGCGTCCATGGATTACAATTACAGTCAGGTCCATAAATATTGGGACATCTACACAATTCTAATGTTTTTGGCTCTATACACCACCAAAATGGATTTGAAATGAAATGAACAAGATGTGCTTTATCTGCAGACTTTCAGCTTTAATTTGAGGGTATTTACATCCAAATCAGGTGAATGGTGTAGGAATTACAACAGTTTGTATATGTGCCTCCCACTTTTTAAGGGACCAAAAGTAATGGGACAGATTAACAATCATAAATCCAACTTTCACTTTTTAATACTTGGTTGCAAATCCTTTGCAGTCAATTACAGCCTGAAGTCTGGAATGCATAGACATCACCAGACGCTGGGTTTTATCCCTGGTGATGCTCTGCCAGGCCTCTACTGCAACTGTCTTCAGTTCCTGCTTGTTCTTGGGGCATTTTCCCTTCAGTTTTGTCTTCAGCAAGTGAAATGCACGCTCAATCGGATTCAGGTCAGGTGATTGACTTGGCCATTGCATAACATTCCACTTCTTTCCCTTAAAAAACTCTTTGGTTGCTTTCGCAGTATGCTTCGGGTCATTGTCCATCTGCACTGTGAAGCGCGTCCAATGAGTTCTGAAGCATTTGGCTGAATATGAGCCGATAACATTGCCCCAAACACTTCAGAATTCATCCTGCTGCTTTTTTCAGCAGTCACATCATCAATAAATACAAGAGAACCAGTTCCATTGGCAGCCATACATGCCCATGCCATGACACTACCCCCACCATGCTTCACTGATGAGGTGGTATGCTTTGGATCATGAGCAGTTCCTTTCCTTCTCCATACTCTTCTCTTCCCATCACTCTGGTACAAGTTGATCTTGGTCTCATCTGTCCATAGGATGTTGTTCCAGAACTGTGAAGGATTTTTAGATGTTGTTTGGCAAACTCTAATCTGGCCTTCCTGTTTTTGAGGCTCACCAATGGTTTACATCTTGTGGTGAAACCTCTGTATTCACTCTGGTGAAGTCTTCTCTTGATTGTTGACTTTGACACACATACACCTACCTCCTGGAGAGGGTTCTTGTTCTGAAGGGTGTTTTCTTCATCAGTAAAATAATTCTTTGTCATCCACCACAGTTGTGTTCCGTGGTCTTCAGGGTCTTTTGGTGTTGCTGAGCTCACCGGTGCGTTCTTTCTTTTTAAGGATGTTTCAAACAGTTGATTTGGCCACACCTAATGTTTTTGCTATCTCTCTGATGGGTTTGTTTTTTCAGCCTAATAATTGCTTGCTTCACTGATAGTGACAGCTCTTTGGATCTCATATTGAGAGTTGACAGCAACAGATCCAAATGCAAATAGCACACTTGAAATGAACTCTGGACGTTGTATCTGCTCCTTGTAAATGGGATAATGAGGGAATAACACACACCTGGCCATGGAACAGCTGAGCAGGCAATTGTCTCATTACTTTTGTTCCCTTAAAAATTGGGAGGCACATATACAAACTGTTGTAATTCCTACACCGTTCACCTGATTTGGATGTAAATGCCCTCAAATTAAAACTGAAAGTCTGCAGTTAAAGCACATCTTGTTCATTTCATTTCAAATCCATTGTGGTGGTGTATAGAGCCAAAAACATTCAAAGTGTGTCAATGTCCCAATATTTATGGACCTGACTGTATGTCCTGCACTATGCTACGGCCGGACATTACAACTGGATTACAAATGTGTTCAGCATTCTGCTAAAGCTGGGCATTATAAGTGCTTTACAATGTTTGCTCCAATTCCTGCAAACAGTAAAGTATGCCTGGGGCTGTTCTTGTTGCTAAGGGGAGAGACTGTGTTTGCGGTGTACTTTCCAGCAGAAACGTGGATACTACAACTTACTGTTGCCACCGGCAACTACCAACAGTCAGCAAGTCTGGACAAGTCCTGCTAGACTCAGAGTGTCTGTAAAGTTTTGTCCTTCACACAAGGGGTTACAGCATCGTGACACGCAGCATGCCTGCTTATCAGGACATTTGGCGCCAGTTCATCTGGAAATGTGGGGGCAGCGCCAGGCCCTGGAAGAAGCTACACGCCTGCAACTAACACCAGTCGCCACGAGGAGAAAAATGGCGGAAGGTGGGAGACTGTTACCAGCGCTGACCTTGTTGCCGGAGCGGACCCTGATCGATACAGGGGTCCGGTTGGAGCCTCGCGGTGGAATCGTCCATGGAGTGGTGGATGGGGTAGAGAGGCTCTGCTTGCTGTGTCCAGAATGTCGGCTGGAAAAAATGGAGTTGGCAGCGCAAACACGGGAGTGAGGGTTGGGGAAGCCCGGACAGATTGAAGCTGCGGGCTCTTGGGGGGGGGGGCCCTCGGTTTGTCCCCCGGTGGTTGGGCAGGTTGAGGGATGGTCAAGTGACCTGGGGGAACAGAAGGCAATGTTCAACAAGTTTATATGTACAAAGGTATGTACACAAGTCCGTGCGTACAAACGTCCTGGTATAGTCTATTGATGGGATGGTGGAAATCACTGTGACACTGGTAGGCTGCACCACTAAGAAGTAACCGGACTCCTGTGGGTAACAAAGAACAAGAAAGTTGCGCCTCTAAGTGCAGTAGTGTATAAAACAAATTTATTAAACAAGATTAAAACTACTCACAATGGTAGTAGACAGGTTCGCATTGCAGTGTCAGCCACTGCTGGCTATGGTTGTCCTTGGTCTGTCTGGAATCGCTGCTGGGGTGAGGTCCTGGTCTGCCTGGCGGTGGTGGGCTGGGGGGGCGGCGTCGGTGGTTCCCGGCGTCTCCGCCTCTGGCTCCGGTGGATTTTGGCGCGAACGACCGTTCGGGCGTCCGTTCGGTCCGTGCAGGGCAGATGCAGGTGGTCCTCTTCGTCCAATGGGCAGCTGGAAACGGCGACGCGTTGCGGGGCTACGCCCCTTCTTCAGGCCGTGGATCCAGCCCACCACTGCCAGGCAGACCAGGAACTCACCCCAGCAGCGATTTCAGACAAACCGAGGACAACCATAGCCAGCAGTGGCTGACACTGCAATGCGAACCTGTCTACTACCATTGTGAGTAGTTTTAATCTTGTTCAATAAATTTGTTTTATACACTACTGCACTTAGAGGCGCACCTTTCTTGTTCTTTGTTACCTCCAGAATGTCGGCTGCCTACCGTGGTTGTGGATGCCTGGATCCAATGTGGGTACTGCTATGAGCCGTTGATACAGCGAATGGATGTCCGGCATGATCCACGGTATTTTCATATGGATTTGCAGTCCGGAATGTGCGTTCCACAGAAGCGGAGATCCCAGGAGGCCGGAGTAGGCCTATCACTTTCTAATGATGGGGTAGAGTTGCAGCCAGGTGACTCCCTTGCGGGAACAAGAGACAAGGGAACAAGAGAGGTGCTGTGACCTGTGGCCTGGCCAGAGACCTGGTGACTGTAAGCACTGTTGGGCAGGAATCAGTTAAAGACCCTGAAGATCCAGCTGACCCTAAGCCCCCCACTCAATTCTAAACCAGCTGGAGCAAGGAGGGTAAGTATACCCAGATGAGCTAGAGGAAGAGAGCATGGGCCAGGTCTTTGATTTAAGTTCCCCAAGACTGCTAGCTAAGTTTGGGTTACTGGACTGGACCACTGACGGGAGTGGTCATCGCCAGAGTCCAGCTACCAGGAAAAGTGGAAAGATGGAAGGTCACTGGACTGGACCACTGATGGGAGTGGTCATCGCCAGAGTCCAGCTACCAGGAAAAGTGGAAAGATGGAAGGTCAGATGTTCACGACCCTCAGCCCAGGGTACCGGAGCAGGAACTACAAGTGACACCACAACCAGCTGCAGGAACTAAAATCATCAATGAGTGTCCTCTTTACATAGGCCCTTCATCACCCAGACCAAGGCTTCCATTCATGGGAGAAAGGTAATGAGATCTCCTTCAGCGTGCGTCCTTCCAGGGAGGGGGAAGCTCAAGGAACTGTCTAAGTTCTCCATGTTTCAAGAAGATGTACAAAGGAGGGTAGCCTTGGAGTGAGGTCTGGAATTTCCATATGTTCCCTCCCAGACCATGAACATAGTGGAGAACTCCAGGAGAAAGTGGGAGAACAACCTGGTTTGGGACCATCTGAAAGTCTCCCCGCCGCAAAGGGGACCCTATAGTACGGAGTGGGTCCAGGTCTTAGACATTTGGGAAAAATGGCAGCTAGGGAGAGCAATCTATAAGGATCAACTGACTGTCGTGAGACTAGGATGGGTAGTGGAAAGTCACTCAGACCTTAGTAAGGAAACAGAAGAAAGGCGTCAGCGAAGATTGCCTGATCCTCAGTACTACATATGAAGGGTTGAGTCTGTAATATATGTACCACACAAAGACTGCTGAAAGACTGGAGATGTGTGTTTCTTCTTCACTTGCAGGACAGCCCGGCCGGCCACCCTGTGCCCAGTGAAAGAGACTGACTCATTGAAGGACACTCGGGTGAGGTCTTGCCCTGTTGTTTTTTTTTTCTCTTTGAAGCCTTTTACCTGGGAGGGGCTCCTCCCACCAGGAACTTTAAGGGAGCTTGCTAATAATTTTTTTCTTCTCTTTTCTGCTTTGCTGTGCGTTTCTAATCTCTCACTGGCAGAGTAGGTATGTAAAAGGACTGAAAAAAAATGTGTTTGAGGATTTTGATTTGCTGTGTTGTTCTATTAGGAGTCTAGTAACCCCCTCCTGATAGATTGTTGTTCTGTTGGTTAGTTTAGGTAGTTGTGTTTCCCTTTTCTTAGGATTCCTGGGATGGAACGGCTGTTCATCCCCATCCGTTGAGAGTCAAGCCAAACGTCAACTTCTACTAACTAGGCGGGTGGAGGGCTTCCCTTTAGGGGGATGTGCTCTGACTCAGGAAATGTATATTAATCTGCATGTGGATAGCTGCAGGGATTGTAGATAGGAACTGTGATAAACTGTATATTGTAAATATTACAAAAATGGAGATGAAATATTTTTTAGATTAATTTATTCATGTACAGTTTTGTATTTCCCCTTCCAAGTTTGTTCCCTCCCCCTTTTGACTTTTGGATGCTCTGCTTCTGGTAACAGAAGGTATTTTTTCTATTTTAGCTGGGGACCATCTGATGTTTGGGGGGGGGGGGTTAGTGTAGTGCCCCCATAGTGATAGGTACGTTTTTGTAGCAGGGTTTTGCTAGGAGAGGCAAAATTTAGTCAGGCCTGACTGTATGTGCAGGGCTGAGTGTTTTAATCTGGGCTTGGGGAGTGGCTCAGGGAGGATTGAGTTGATTCAACAGATGAGGTCACCAGAACCTCCCACTTATTTTTAGAAACTAGAGGAAGGTTTCTAATCAGAGGGCTGGGAGAGAGGTGGAGCCATCTGCGGTGTTCTAAGAAGCCTTAACCAATCCTCAATCAGGATTGGCAGGCCTCCTTAAATACTCTGAGTCAGCCCAACCTGGGAGGAGTTGTTGGAGGTGGAAGTCTGAAGATGTAGCAGAGGTGCTGTGGAGACCTCTGCCTGGGAGGAAGCCCCCAGTGAGGCCTGAAGGTACGGGTGCAGCCAGGAGTGGAGATGATTCCTGGAGTCACACAATGGAACAGAAGAGCAGCAGAGGTGCTACATAGAAAATGTAAAGTTGTCCACTGGAGTCGGTGAGTGACAGATCCTGGGAGCTGGGGGAGAAAGTGTTGGAGCAGGCTGGGAGAGGAATAGTGGACAGTCTGTGGAAGCCTTGGGAGTCAGCTAAGGGAAGAAGTGTCACTGTGAGGAAAAGCAGGTCGGTGGGACCTGAAAGAGGAATGGGCTGGGAGTTTTAGTCCATCAAAGGCCCAGCTAGAACCAACGTGCTAAGCTACAAATTCAGGGGCCCATGATCCCTGGCCTGTAATGGGTGGTCCTGAGGCCCTGCTGACACAGTGCAGGCCTCACCATGTGCTAGATGCGGTCAAGAGGAAGGAGTAAAAGTAGCCTGATAAATAATTTCAGGCTGGGAACCAAGATGAGTGCTGGAGAGAGCTGTGAGGAGTAACAGTCTGCAAGTTAAGTGCTGGAGAGAGCTGTGATGAGTAATTGTCTGCAGAGAGACAATCTGCAGGGCAAGTGTGCATATACAGGACTGTATATGGAAGTCGTGGACAATAATTTCTGGGGCATCCCAAAGTCACCCCTCTTTATTTCCCCTAAATAAACCAACAAAAACAAAAACCCGCCTGGTCAGTGTCAACGGATGTGAGAGATATAGTGGGATTGAGGGCAGCTATAAGGTGCACTACAACTATGGCTACTCCCAAGGGAGCACATGGCTACACAGCTATAACAGCTTAATCTCTTCTGGGAAGGCTGTCCACAAGGTTTAGAAGTTTATCTATGGGAATATTTGACCATTCTTCCAGAAGCACATTTGTGAGGTCAGGTGCTGATGTGGACAAGAAGTCCGGTTTCCACTCGAATTCATCCCAAAGGTGTTCTATCGGGTTGAGGTCAGGACTCTGTGCAGGCCAGTCAAGTTCCTCCACCCCAAACTCGCTCATTGATGTCTTTATAGACCTTGCTTTGTGCACTGGTGTGCAGTCATGTTGGAAGAGGAAGGGGCCATCCTTAAACTGTTCCTACAAATGGCAGCATGAAATTGTCCAGAATGTCTTGGTATACTGATACATTAAGAGTTCCCTTCACTGGAACTAAGGGGCCAAGCCTAACCCCTGAAAAACAGCCCCACACCATAATCCCCCTCTACTAAATGATTTGGACCAGCTACTACATCTAAGGGTTGGTAAGCTGCAATGAGCTACATTTTTGCGTTTAGGTTTAGATACTTATTTTTTTTTTATTTTTTTTTTAAGCATTACATTTTTATTGAGATTTCACAACAACGATCAACAAGATATTGGTACATTCATCTTCAAAAAGAGATATATCATAGGACTCAACATAACATAATACAGCCAGCTAAGTCAAGTCACGTTGCTGATTCAGCATGTATGGAACCACAGCAGGATCTGGTATATAAACCATCATGAAATTATGTAAGGTGAGGACAAAAGCTGAGCATTGTTCATAATTTATAATCAGGTTAATTTGTTGGTGGACTTCTGCAGACTGAGGGATTATGTTGCCTTTCCATAGTTTTACAATCAGTAATCTAGCTACAAAAAGAACATGGAATACCACAGTTCTCAATACCTGAGGAAACCGTTCCATGCCAATGCTGAGCAGGGCTAAGGCTGGGGATGGCTTTGTTATACATCTAAAGATGTCCAATATGAGAATAAAGCTTCTGCTCCAATAACTTCTAATGTGTGCGCAGCTCCATAATATATTCAGTAGACTACCGATATGCCCACAGCTGCGCCAGCAGAAATTATTTGCGCCAGCGTAGGGTTTGGCCAGGCGAACAGAGGTCGAATACCATCTTAGGTTTAGATGCATGTGAAGGGTGTAGCTGCAATAGTGTTTGTTAATAATTGTAGCAATTGAGCCACAACACAACATTCCAGAATCTTGTTTATAGGGACTTTCTGTTGGGAAAATGATCATTGCAATAAACTTTTATGAGCTGCTGATGTTATCCACTTGGTTTTCCACCCTTGGTGATGGGAGACATTTTATGTCAGTCTCAGTCTAGGTTCACATCTATGCTGTTGCGGTTGATGCCTTTTTCAGGCACATTTGGCGGTGCATTTTACGTTTTTAAACCCACATTTTTGATGCGTTTTTTGCATGCAGCTTTGATGCATTTTTTTTCCTTTAAAAACACTGTATATAGCTGGTTGCTAAGGAGTGGGCCAGGAAGCCGGCCACCACATCTTTAACAACCGATGATTCATCTGCTGTCATCGGGTTTTTCCGCTGACAGCTAAATATATAAAAAAAAAGAATTGTGGCAAAAAAAATTCACGAAAATAAAACAGCGTGGGTTCCCCCTCAGATTCATACCAGACCCAATTTGGAGGGGATCCCTGTGCCAAAAAGAATAAATAAATGGTGTGGACCCCCCGCAATCCATACCAGACCCTTATCCATGCATGCAGCCCGGCAGGTCAGGAAAGGAAGGGGATGAGCAAGCCCCCGCCTCCTGAACCATACCATTATACATGCTCTCAACATGGGGGCGAGGTGATTTGGGGAAGTTGATGAGGACAAGGGTCTCTTCCCCACAACTGTGGGCTGTGATTGTGGGGGGTCTGCGGAATGGGGACTTATCAGAGTCTGGAAGCCCACTTTAACAAGTGGGTTCCCTCATCCTGCCCCCCCCGAATGTAAATGAGTATGGGGTACATTGTATCACTACACATTCACCAAAAAGCGTCACAGAAAAAAAAACTCAAACACAGTTCTTGACAATTCCTTCATTAACAATCCAAAAATAATGTCATCCAATGTAGATCCATCGTCAATCACGCTGCCTGCCAGACCACCGAACCCAAAAAAAAAAAGTTTGCCGAAGGCTACCTGCTGACTGCCGACTCCACCGTCTGACAGTTCTTCAATAGGTAAGGGGTGGGGCCAGCCGGGTGACATCACCTGGTGGACGCCCCCCCTTTGTGACATCAGCACCCTGTGCATGCTGGAGAGGTGATGTCACCCGAGGGGTTGTTTTCATACAACTTGTGAGCAAAATCTGTCTACATTAATCACTTCAGCCCCGGAAGGATTTGCCCCCTTTATGGCCAGAGTATTTTTTGTGATTCAGCACTGCATCACTTTAACTGACAATTGCGCGGTCATGCGACGTTGTACCCAAACAAAATTGATGTCCTTTTTTCCCCATAAATAGAGCTTTCTTTTGGTGGTATTTGATCACCTCTGCGTTTTTTATGTTTTGCGCTATAAACAAAGAGCAACAATTTTGAAAAAAAAAACACGTATTTTCTGCTATAATACATATCCAAAAAAAATAATAAAAATACAAATGTATTCATCAGTTTAGACCGATATATATTCTTCTACATATTTTTGGTAAAAAAAATTGCAATAGGTGTATATTGATTGGTTTGCGCGAAATGTATCGTGTTTACAAAGCAGGGGATATATTTAGTGACCTTTATTTGTTCTTACTGGTAATGGTGGTGATCTGTGATTTTTAGCGTGACTGCACCATTGCGGCGGACAAATCTGACCCCAAATGACACTTTCTGGGGACCAGTGCCATTATTGCATTGATCAGTGCCATAAAAATGCAGTGATCGATGTAAGAATGACACTGGCAGGAAAGGGGTTAACTGTGTTCCCTGGGTGCGTTCTAACTGTAGGGGGGGTGGGCTTACGAGGACATGACAGAGATCACTGCTCCCGATCACTGGGAGCAGAAGATCTCTGCCATGTCATCTGACAAAACGGGTATCTGCCTTGTTTCCAAAGGCAGATCCCCATTCTGCCTCTGTACCTGGTGTGCCCGATATACCAAATGCACGAACCAACATACAGGTACGGCGGTTCGCCCCAGCCGAGCAACTTGGCGCAGTATATCTGCATAAGCTGGTCAGCAAGTGGTTAAAGTAGAAGTAAAGTGACCTGACCTTTTAAATGCTTTTTTACATTACTTCCAAGTGGTCACATGACTGCTAAGCTCCGGAGAGTTTGTCTATCTGTGCTGGGCCAACAGTGTCACTGAATCCTGTATCTAGAGCTCTACGGCATTACCGGCCCTGAAATAATTCATAACCACCTGCTCCACAAGCCGTACAGACAGACACACTTGTTGGGGTTTGTCAGTCATGTAAGTGCTTGGAAAAAGTTTCAAAAAGGGTAATAAGAGTAGTTTCCCTATATTTTAAAGGAAGATTACATAGACAAGGGTCCTAGGTGCCACTGTCAGGGTGTCCCGTCCAGAAATGAGGTTTGGTGCCATTGCTACTATGGGTTCCTGTTGAATTCCAGGGATTTGTGAAGCTCACAAATCATAAACATTTGGCAGAAAACTTTGCAGGTTCGTTGCCACGAATAAAGAACAACGAATAATGTGATGCATGGCCTTTACCATGGCCTATGCAAGCTGACGATATAAAGAGAGAAACTTTTTTTTCCATTTTGGCATTGGTATACGTCCCCATGGCAATGCCCGACATACCATGCCTTTTGTTTGACAACAGTTTGCTTATTAGCCCTATAAATGGTCAGAATTGAAGAGAAGCATTTGCCCACATAGATTTTAATGGGGTTTGCTACAAACGCCATGCGAGATGACCAGAATGAATAGATTCTCTCATCCTTCATCATGTCCTTTCTGTAGGTCTAGTATACTTTTTAGTATGAGCACAGGATAAGTAGGCCCACCATCACCATCTTCTGCTATAATTTCTCTGCTGGCTGCTAGATAAGCATCTAGCATGGAATTCATTTTTTTTTTTAATTTCCCACTAGAAAACCATACCAGACCATCATCATAGATAAGGTAGGGTGACCAGACGTCCTGGTTTCAGGGGACAGTCCCCGGATTGAGGACACTGTCCCCAGACTAAATCTGTCCCCGGTTTTGTCCCCGATTGGATTTGAACAGGGGCCCAAGCCATTTCAAAGACAGTGCAGAATTTTAAAAAATTTACACCCCCCACTCTGCTGCTCCTACTAGCTTGGGGGGGTGTCATTCCCACTCGCATGTTCTTCTGCCTTGGTGCAAGTCCCGCCTGCCTGCCCATCTCCTTGCCTTCCCCAGAGGAGTAGTCTTCCTCTGCTCCCCACCCAGTAGTAGCCAGGGCCCAAAGAGAGGCTGTGAGGCGGGCAGTGGTGGTGACAGCAGAGAAAGGCATCTGAGCTCAGCTGATAGTGCCCAGCAGTAGGCACAGAGGGGAAGCGGATCCAATCGTGGGGCTGCCAGTGCCTTCAAGGCTTCAACACCGGTGTGCTTGGGGGTGTCAGTGAATAGACTACATTGCACTGTGTCTGTCTCTCTGGCATAATGGATGGTTTAATAACTCACAGGCAGCAGGCATTCTATCATGGCTCTGGCTGGCATTGCACTGCCACAGTGTGTCACATAACATGGCTGCAGGGACGGGGATCTGTGCCTTCCCTTAGTAAAAGCCCCTCCCCCACGGCGAGAAAACACTTGTTAGACGCACATTTAACCCTTTGATTGCCCTAGATGTTAACCCCTTCCCAGCCAGTGTCATTAGTACAGTGACAGTGTATATTTTTAGCACTGATCACTTTATTAGTGTCACTTAGTGTCCGATTTGTCCGCTGCAATATCGCAGTCCCGCTATAAGTAGCTGATTGGCGCTATTACTAGTAAAAATAAAATGTGTCCCCGGATTTCATTTAAAAAATCTGGCCACCTTAAGATAAGGGTCTAGTACAGGTTTTCTTAGCCAGAGTTCTGTGGAACTCTTGGTTTCCTCCACATGTTGCTGGGAATTCCATGAGCAAGGAGAAATGACTGTCACTCAAATAAGTTGCTACTGAAACCAAAGATCTGTTTAACCATGTGTAACACTGTTCAATGTTTACTGATGGTGGGGAAGGTGCTGCTGTCAGAATACAATAGCTCAGCTTAGCAATTCCCCCATCCACCTCAAATGTGTGGATGGGGAAATCAGATAATTTTTTTTTTCGTCCAACCTAATGGTTAAACAAAAAAAATAATTAGTATATGGTCTGGTCAGCCTAACTGAACTCATCTCTACTTGCTATTGTGGTTAAGTGGTTAGCACTTCTGCCTAACAACACTATGGTCGTTGGTTCAAATCCCAACTCATGGCACTATCTGCCTGAAGTTTGCATGTTCTCTCTGACTTGTGTGGGTTTCCTCCCACACTGCATAGACATGCTGGCACGTTTAGTGGCTCCTTTCTAAATTGGCCCTAATATGTGTATGTATGAATGTATAATATATATGCAAAGCACTGTGTAAATTGATGGCACTATAAAATACCTGAAATAAATACAGTCAGGGGCGTAACGATAGGGGTTGCAGGGGTTGCATTTGCAACCGGGCCCCATGGTCCAGGGGGCCCATGTGCCTCCCTTGTACACCTGAATATGAGGGATGGTGGGGGTGGCATTTAGAGGACCCAATCTCCTCCATTTTTCTCTATCCAGTTTACTTGTCTTCTGCTGTTCCCAGGGCCCCTGTGTGCTTCCCTGGCCCCCCTGGGGCCTGCTGCAGAACCGTAATAAAGGGACCCACGATAGGAGTAAAGGGCCCCAGGATCAGTGGGAAGAGGGAAGGGCCCTGGCCAGGGGTCAGGGGGCCCTTCATAATTTCTTGCACCGGGGCCCTGAAGGTTCTAGTTACACCTCTGAATACAGTATCTCACAAAAGTGAGTACACCCCTTACATTTTTGTAAATATTTTATTCTATCTTTTCATGTGACAACACTGAATAAATTAAACTTTGCTACAATGTAAAGTAGTGAGTGTGCAGCTTGTATAACAGTGTAAATTTGTTGTCCCCTCAAAATAACTCAACACACAACCATTAATGTCTAAACCACAGGCAACAAAAGTGAGTACACCCCAAGTGAAAATGTCCAAATTCGGCCCAATTAGCCATTTTCCCTCCTTGGTGTCATGTGACTCGTTAGTGTTATAAGGTCTCAGGTGTGAATGGGGAGCAGGTGTGTTAAATTTGGTGTTATCCCTCTCACTCTCTCATACCGGTCCCTGGAAGTTCAGCATGGCACCTCATGGCAAAGAACTCTGAGGATCTGAAAAAAAGAATTGTTGCTCCACATAAAGATGGCCTAGGCTATAAGAAGATCGCCAAGACCCTGAAACTGAGCTGCAGCACGGTGGCCAAGACCAACAGCTGTTTAACAGGACAGGTTCCACTCAGAACAGCGCCTTGCCATGGTCGACCAGAGAGCTTGCTCAGCATCGTATCCAGAGGTTGTCTTTAGGAAATAGACGTATGAGTGCTGCCAGCATTGCTGCAGAGGTTGAAGGGGTGGGGGGTCAGCCTGTCAGTGCTCAGACCATACACTGCACACTGCATCATATTGGTCTGCATGGCTGTCGTCCCGGAAGGAATCCTCTTCTAAAGATGATGCACAAGAAAGCCTGCAAACAGTTTGCTGAAGACAAGCAGACTAAGGACATGGATTACTGGAACCATGTCCTGTGGTCTGATGAGACCAAGATAAACTTATTTGGTTCAGATGGTGTCAAGTGTGTGTGGCAGCAACCAGGTGAGGAGTACAAAGACAAGTGTGTCTTGCCTACAGTCAAGCATGGTGGTGGGAGTGTCATGGTCTGTGGCTGTATGAGTGCTGCCGGCACTGGGGAGCTACTGTTCATTGAGGGAAACCATGAATGCCAACATGTACTGTGACATACTGAAGCGGAGCATGATCCCCTCCCTTCAGAGACTGCCGCAGGGTAGTATTCCAACATGATAACGACCCCAAACACATCTCCAAGGAGACCCCTGCCTTGCTAAAGAAGCTGAGGGTAAAGGTGATGGACTGGCCAAGCATCTCCAGACCTAAACCCTATTGAGCATCTGTGGGGCTTCCTCAAACGGAAGGTGGAGGAGCCCAAGGTCTCTAACATCCACCAGCTCTGTGATGTCGTCATGGAGGAGGGGAAGAGGACTCCAGTGGTAACCTGTGAAGCTCTGGTGAACTCCATGCCCAAGAGGGTTAAGGCAGTGCTGGAAAATAGTGGTGGCCACACAAAATATTGACACTTTGGGCCCAATTTGGACATTTTCACTTAGGGGTGTACTCACTTTTGTTGCCAGTGGTTTAGACATCAATGGCTGTGTGTTGAGTTATTTTGAGGGGACAGCAAATTTACACTGTTATACAAGCTGTACACTCACTACTTTACATTGTAGCAAAGTGTCATTTCTTCAGTGTTGTCACATGAAAAGATAGAATAAAATATTTACAAAAAAATGTGAGGGGTGTACTCACTTTTGTGAGATACTGTATTTAGGAAATACAATGACAGTCCAAGCATTGCAGCATCCATGTGCTCAGATGGCTGGAAACAACCAAGAGCAACAAAATTGTACAGAACTTCCTCACAATCACGAAGACATGGGTGCTCAACCTGTGGCCCTCCAGCTGTTACAGAACTACAACTCCCATCATGCCTCTGCGTTTGCGAGTCATGTTTGTAACGGTCAGCAGCTTGCAACGCCTCATGGGAATTGTAGTTCCGCAAAAGCTGGAAGGCCACAGGTTGAGCACCCATGCACTAAGACAAGAAATCATAAAATACTATGCTGGCAGAAAACCTTTTAAATCTTTCACCTAGGTGACCTGTCTCCACATGGTCTCAATAGCAGTTTGGATATATATATATAATAATTTAATAATATTTTAATATTTTAAGAATAATTAAATTCAGGATGTCAGACTTTATATGGGATAGAAAAGTAATATTAAACGTGGTCGGATCTAGAGAGGTGTTGGATGGGCAGTGCCTCCCAGATTTGAGTTGCACCCCTCCAAGCCCCCCACCACCCATGATGCTGTGCCAGTCATCCCCCATTCCAGCCTAAGTACAGGCACTAAGATCGTCCCCTCCTCACACAGCACACGCTGTAGGTGAAATCGGATTCCCTTACACACACAATCAACAATCTAGTGTATAGCTGGCTACTGCAGCTGTGCTGCCACTCCAACCATGGAATTTCACAGGTCAGAACAGCAACACAGTAGCCAGCTACACATTGTGCAGATCATAGTTGTGTATAAGGGACTCTGATTTCACCTACAATGTGTGCTGTGTGGGGGAGGAGGAGATCTGAGTGCCTTAGAGGCAAAAATAAATGAACAGTGTGTAGTATCTGGGTGTGGCTAATGGAGTAATGCCAGCAATAGGTAATGTAATTAGATAATAATAAGGTGATTGTCAGGACTAGAAGTTATACGTTAAAGGAGCATCCCAACAGGGGTCACCGCAGACAGGCGATAGGACATCTCCTACCAACAGTGACCCCTATCCTCTTTCTTGCCAACAGTGACCCCTGTCCTCTCTCTGCTGCCAGCAGTGACCCCTACCTTCTCTCTTTCCAACGGTGACCCCTGTCCTATCTCCTGCCTGCAGTGACCCCTGTCCTCTCTTCTACCAACAGTGACCACTGACCCCTATGCTCTCTCCTACTAACAGTGACCCCTATCTTTTCTCTTTCCAACAGTGACCCCTGTCCTATCTCCTGCCAGCAGTTACCCCTATCCTCTCTCCTGCCAATGGTGAGCTCTGTCTTATCGCCTGTCTGTGGTGACCCCTATCCTCTCTCCTGTCATCGGTGACCCCTTTCCTCTCTCCTGCCAGCAGTGACCCCTATCCTCTCTCCTGCCAATGGTGACCCCTATCCTATCGCCTGTCTGCGGTGACCCCTGTCCTCTCTCCTTTCATCAGTGACCCCTTTCCTCTCTCCTACCAACAGTGGCCCCTGACCTCTCTCCAGCCAGCAGTGATCCCTGTTGCCTTTACTGCCAACGGTGATTCATGTCCTTTGCCCTTCCAGCAGTGACCCCTATCCTCTCTCCTGGCAGTGGTGACCCCTGTCCTCTCTCCTCCTAATGATGACCCCTGCCCTCTCTCCTCCTAATGGTGACCCCTGTCCTCTCTACTGCCAGTGGTGACCACTGTCCTCTTTCCTCCCAATGGAGACCCCTGTCCTCTTTCCTGCCAGTGGTGATCCCTGTTCTCTGCCCTTCCAGCAGTGATCCCTGTCCTCTCTCCTACCAACAGTGACCCATATCCTCTCTCTTGCCAAGAGTGACCCCTGTCCTCTCTCCTACCAATGGTGACCCCTGTCTTCTCTCCTGCCTGTGGTGACCACTGTTCTCTCTCTCCTACCAACAGTGACCTTGTCCTCTCTCCTACCAACAGTGACCTTGTCCTCTCTCCTACCAACAGTGACCTTGTCCTCTCTCCTACCAACAGTGACCTTGTCCTCTCTCCTACCAACAGTGGCCCCTGTCCTCTCTCCTACCAACAGTGGCCCCTGTCCTCTCTACTGCCAACAGTAATTCATGTCCTCTTCCCTGTCAGCAGTGACCCCTGTTCACTTTTCAGCCAAGAATGACCCCTGTCCTCTCTCCTGCCAGTGGTGACCACTGTTCTCTGCCCTTCCAGCAGTGACCCCTATCCACTCTCCTACCAGCAGCAACGCCTATCCTCTCTCCTGGCAGTAGTAACCCCTGTCCTCTCTTCTACCAACAGTGACCCCTAACTTCTCTCTTGCCAACGGTGACCCCTTTCCTACCTCCTGCCAATGGTGACACCTACACAAAAAAAATTGGTGAAACTCACCCAAGAAACCAAACAGGAATCATAAAAACAGGAATTTTATTGGATCAATTCAAAACAAACAATATCACCATTGTAGAAGACAATAATAAAAAAGACAACGTTGTCTAGCAAGTCATGCGTGGCCCATACTCACTCCATACTCATACACCACTATACCCTATGAACCATCTCCGAGGAAGTCTGGTGATTGGCTGACAAAATGCGTCAGCATAGCGTCACCACCGCAAGCCGGACGTGTGCCCCAAAGCTCCCCCCACCACGTGGCACGGCCTGGTGTCAGCTGGAGCTTACGCCAACAGCAGTGTATGCAGCCTAACAGCACTGACGGACAGACGACAGTACACCCCATGGACATTGATGGCCGGTTCCAGCATCCAAATGGGACGTGGATGAAGTTCCCCCTTCCCTGACTTCTAGAGACTGGTGAGACCCGTCCTAAGACTCAGTGTACTTTGGGAACCAGTCAGACATACCACCTCCACAGAGGTGTGACTAGCTGAGGGACGGATGTTGGTTCATTCCTGCTCTGTTTACACAGTTCAGTGCTCTGACCATAGCCTGCAAACAAGAGGTCTTCTTATGGGGCTTAGTGAATTATCAGGGTGTGCTTTACCTGGCGTGCAGCTGCAATCTTAGCTACAGGACACTAACTGAGATACGATTGGGCCAATTACTGTTTTCATCAAACCCCTCAAATCCACACTTTGACTGCCTGCATATGATATTCTTGACTACAATTAGGCTGCTGACGGCATCATTGCAGTGGATGGATTGTTGGTGAACCTTGTTTAGTCATTCTTTCTGGTTCTAGGATGTATCATCAAGTACCTTATTGCATGACCATCAAGTGCTTGGAACCCCTTATTCTCCATCCTATCAGCTGTTTTTGGCCACACGGAGACTCACCCTTATTTCCCACATTTAGGAGGGACACAGAGTGCTCCAGTCCATATTGGATCATCTCTTACCAGTATTCACTACAGCTCAGTGGTATAGAGAGTTTTTTTGGCCCCCTTCTCCCTCCCTTTAGGATGGTTCATAGGGTATAGTGGTGTATGAGTATGGATCATGCATGACTTGCTAGACAACATTGTCTTTTTTATTATTGTCTTCTACAATAGTGATATTGTTTGTTTATAATTGATCCAATACAATTTCTATTTTTATGATTCCTCTTTGGTTTCTTTGGTGAGTTTCATCGTTTTTTTTTATGTGTAGTTGTACTAAACCTAGTGAATTACCCCCTTGAGGTTAAGTCAGTTCATGGTCCATTGGACCACCTGACGGTGTGTATACACATATTTACATATTTGGAAATTGCACCTATTTCTGCAATCTCTGTGTATCCATACCAGCAGTGACCCCTGCCCTCTCACCTACCAACAGTGACCCCTATCTTCTCTCTTGCCAATGGTGACCCCTGTCCTATCTCCTGTGACCCCTGTCCTCTGTCCTGCCAGCAGTGATCCCTGTCCACCCTCCAGCCAAGAATGACCCCTGTCCTCTCTCCTGCCAGTAGTGACCCCTGTCCACTCTACAGCCAAGAATTACCTCTATCCTGACAGCTGTCATCCTTGTCTTCCCCCTGCCAGCAGTAACCCCTGTTTACTCTCCAAACAAGAATGACCCCTGTCCTCTCTCCTGCCAGCTGTGACCCCCGTCCTCTGCCCTGCCAGGGTGACCCCTGTCCTCTCTCCTGCCAATAATAGCCAATGTCCTCTCACCATGTCCTTTCATGTCCAGTGACCCCTGTACACCCTATAGCCAAGAATGACCTCTATCCTGCCAGCTGTCACCCTTGTCCTCTTTCCTGATAGTGGTGACTTTATCCTCTCTCCTGGCAGCAGTGACCAATGTCCTCTGCCCTGCCAGCAGTAACCCCTTTTTACTCTCCAACCAAAATGACCCCTGTCCTCTCTCCTGCCAGCGGTGACCCCCGTCTTCTGCCCTGCCAGGGTGACCATGTCCTCTCTCCTGCCAAGAATGACCCATGTCCTCTCATCTTCTAATTGTGACCTCTGTCCTTTCTCCGGCTAGCGCGGACCCATGTCCTCTCAGTTGACCCCTATACTTGGTTCTGCTGACCCCTTTACACTGATCTGCTCACCCCTGTAGACTGCCTGCTGACCTGTGTCCTTGGCTCAACTGACCACTATCCTCTGCCCTGCTGACCCCTGTCCTCCACACGCTGACCCCTGTCCTCTGCCCTACTTACCCCCAGTACACTGCCTTACCCATTTCTGTACATTCCTCTGCTGACCTTCCATCCTCTGCCGTGCTCACCCCTGTCTTCTGCTCTGCTGACACCATGTACACTGTCCTACAAACTAATAGCCTCTGTACACTGCCTACAAACTGCTGACCCTATCCTCTGCCCTGCTGACCCCCGTACACTGCCCTGCTGACCTCCCATTCTCTGCCCCCCTGACATTTTTTACTGCACTCCACATGAGCCCTGATATTAAACATTTAAGCATTTTCGGCAGCTGATGTAATCTCTTACTATGTACCGTCTTTATCTTTTAAACCTTGCCTGTGTTCCAGTTTAATCCGGTGCCATGACTGCTGTCCCGGGTCTCTTGTTTCAAGAGGGCTCCTTTCTCTTGCAGCATGCTATGGAGTCACCCTTGAATGTAGGAACTAGAGTTGTGTGTTCCTACACTGTGTGCATAGTCTAGGATGGCAAGGCACTTGTCTGCTCCCTCCCTCCAAAATAACACACTGACTTGAGACTGCACTGCCCATTGCTCTTTCCTGTGAATACCGGAAGTTCAGGAAAGCAGTACCAGAAGCTAGAGCCACTGAAAATTGTAAACTGCAAGTGTTGGGGTAAGAATTTTAACAAATAATTTACGTGGGGGGGGGGGGGTTATGCTCTATGTGGTAGGCTAAAATTGCTGAGGGTTTAATACTACTTAATGATTTTTAGATTCTCCACCTGCTGACCCCCCAACTGACACCCCAACAATACTTACACTGATCCATTAGACCAGACACCTTTACCCTCACTCGCTGACACCCCAAAAACTGACTTATTATCACAGACACCAGCACCCTCCAGTAATACCCTAATACTCTACATTTATCAGCACCACAGACACCTACTGTACCCCCCACTCACTGACACCCCAACACCCCCCACACTGATCAGCACCACACCACATAAATCATACAGCATTCATCAATA
>BLSH010016561.1:808502-821068 GCA_018402905.1 Glandirana rugosa | reverse complement strand
CCTGTGTCCCTTTCGGAAAAATTCTCCCTTCTAATATTCGATATGGCGTAGAAAGTTCTTTTTGAGCAAAAGGTTCAAATTTTTACGTTCGAGAGCGGATTTCGTTCGTGTCTCTCGAGACAGGAGGACGCTAAGAGGAGGGTTGTCCTCCCTTACCGTCCTTCGATTTCAACTAAAACTGAGTACCCGCCTGTAAAACCTTGTTTGATTCGCGAGGGTCTACCTTCGGAGGGATATATCTAAACCTTTGTTTAGCCCATTTGAGGAGCGGTCCAATCGACTTTTTCTTTCACGGTGGTGTTTAACCCTACACGTAACGGTAGTAGGGATACTATTTAATATGAATTGCCTTAAAAATCCCACTAGTCTATAAGGGGTATTTCAAAATAATTTATCATAGGGATGATGGCAATGCACATCCCAATTTGTGGTGGCACTTTCTTTTTCAGCTAACCTGGCGAGGAGTTTACCCGATTTGTTTCCAAATCTATATAGGGAGGCTTCCATCTGGGAGCGCTTAGTTTGTTCCAAAATGTCCGCCCATGAGTCAAAATCAACTTTAGCTTCCTGCCATTCCCTCCTGTTGGGAGGAGAATCGCAGGAGGACAGAGCTCTCTGTGCTTGCTTTAGGCGAGAGCTTGCATTTTTAAACTTGGAAAACGAGTTTTTCTTGAAAGATGCGGTATAGCTTATAATCTTCCCTCTTAAAAAGGCTTTCCCTGTGTCCCAGAAGAGATGGGGATTGTCCGTGTGTGAGGAATTCGTGGAGGAGAATTCCTCCCAGGCAGTTGCAATGTAATATTGGAAATCGGTATTGTCGTGTAGATAGGAGGGGAAACGCCATAGACGGAGGTTTGGCTGGGATAATGAGTCATTGAACGTGATTGCAATTGGGGCATGGTCCGAAATCACTATTTCGTGGATTGTGGAGTCAGTCGCAAGAGGGATTAGGTCACCCGAACAAAAGATATAGTCTATTCTGGTGAATACCCTGTGGGGGTTAGAATAAAAAGTATATTCTCGGTCCAGTGGATGAAATAATCGCCACATGTCTGTCATGTGGATTGATTCCATGGTATCAGCTAAGGGAGAGTGTTTCGGCCTGGGGTGAGGAGTTTGAGTGTGTTTAGGGTGTGATCTGTCGTCGTCCAGATCCATGATGGAGTTGAAGTCGCCCCCCACCAAATGGGGAGTGTGGGGCGATTTCAATACGTTAGAGGAAAGGTGACGAAAAAAGGAAGACCCGGGGTTGTTGGGAGCATAGATGTTTGTTATCAACATTTCCTTATCGCCTAGGCGGATACGGGCTGTAATACGGCGACCTTGGTCGTCAGTGTTAGTCGTCAGGACTTGGCATGGGAGATTTTTGTGAATTAGGATGATAACTCCTGCCAAGTAGCCAAGTACCGAGCCCACCCAAAGTTTTCGGAGCCTGTGGAAGTCTGATTTTGACAAGTGCGTTTCCTGTAATAGGGCAATATCAGTTTTCAGCCGCTTGAGGTGTCTTAAAACCTTGAGTCGTTTAATAGGGGACCTGAGTCCCTTAACATTCCATGATGTGATTTTCATGGAGGTTTTACACGTAATGGGATGTGATAGGTTGTTGAAGCTATGTGAAAGGAATTAGTCACTAGAAAGGGCATCATGGAGAAAGTTCTCCAGTATGTAAATTTGTAAGTATCGTAGAGTAGTTGGGGCAGTTGCAGGAGGCGACGGGGAGATGTGGGGAATAGGAAGTGGGGGGTTGCTAACAAGGTAACAACAATCAGATGCAGATATGAAAACAAACACTCATTAGAGAAAGAAGACTTCGCTTTTTTCCACATGGGATCACAGAGAGAGGACAGCTACCAAACTGCGGTCACAGGCTAGACACAGCAGTACCATGTGCCCAGACCAGGGGTGGGTTTTGGTGGTAAGAGCTGACAGGGGGGTGATACCCATGTTAGAAAAAAAAGAAGGATAACATGTAACTGTAGAAATACAACTGTACAAATATTAGTCATTAACAAGGATCAAGGAAACATTGAACAGCAAAGAGGACGAGGTACTACCTGACCCAAGGAGGGCCCCCAGGGGGGGGTAGCTTAGAAAAGGTAGTTGAGACGCCAAGTACCGGCGCGAGACCAGAATTATCTTGGTAAAACTTTAACCAGGACGAAACTGAACCGTAAGTCAGCTGGGGAGACTTGAGGAAGCAGAGCCAGAGGGTTTGAGGCGTTTTGGAGAGTCCTTGCGGGGACTCCGTTGTTCCAGAGATCTAGGTATCGAAGTGGCTTTGGAGGCGGGATTAATACGAAATTCAGGTTGAAGAGATCGAAGATATTTCTCAGCTTCTTTAGGATCCTGGAAGGAAAGCTGTTCTCCATCCATGGATTTGAGCCGCAGGATTGTCAGGAAGGCTAAGGTAAATTTTACCTGGCGCTGGTATAGAGCCAAGCAGACCTGTTGGAAAGCCTTTCTCTTTTTGGAGATCTCTATGGAGTGGTCGGAGAATATCAGGATTTTGACTCTGTCGATTAGTAAAGATTTACATTGTCTGTAGAATGTCCGCTTTTTCAGCATAGTTTAGGTACTTTGCAATAATTGTGCGGGGGGACTTTTTTTCGGCCGAGAAGACCCCTAAGTGGTGCACTCTTTCTACCGTGCATGGTCTCTGCAATCCTAGGGCTTCAGGGATGCGGCTGGCGCAGAATTCCAAGATGGCGGAGGGTTGGAGAGATTCGGGTACCCCTATGAACCTCAAGTTGCTCCTCCTGGATCTGTTCTCCAATTCTTCCAATTTTTGGATGATGTATTGGTTTGTTTTGTCCTGTGCTTGTTCCGTGGCTTGTGCCGGGTAAAGTTCGTCCTCTATGTTGGAGATCCTGTGTTCAGCCTCATTGAGCCGTGAGGCGTGTTCTCCCAACTCCTTTTTGATCAGGAGCATACCTGCATTGACAGCCTGCTCCACTGTGGCTGTTATAGTGGGGGCTAAGATTGCTGCCACAGCTTGGGCAATCTTGTTGTAATCTTCCATGACTCTAGAGCCAGATGAAGGAGAGGCCCCAGATACCTCCATGCTGGTGACGAACGTTCCGCCGTGGGAAGGAGCCGATTCGTTCGTTTTGCCGGGGAGCAAGGCCGCATCCCCGGTCTCGATTTGTAAGGCGCCCGGCGGCGCTAGCGGGCCGACTTTTTTAATGAAGCGATCCATGGGGCTGAGAGGAGGAGGGCACTTCAAGTCTGTCCTGATGAAAGGAAGGTGGATTGAAGGGTCTGGGCAGGTCTTTTAGGCCGATTTTTGGACCGGAAGCGGGAGATGTGCTGGAGACCCTCTACTCCATGCGGCGCCGGAACCGGAAGTGATCTTTGTTTTTAATGTGAGTACCTCATTTTGGTTTTAATAAACTTTGCTCTTGCGGACTTACACTATGGATTCCTTTCCTCTCTCTAATGTCATATTTGATGGAGTTGGAAACCTTGCTTGAAGACTCTGTTCGGTGTCCATCAGCCGGATAGCCTGGAGAGGGGAGAAGTCTGCACATATACCCTGCAGAGGGTTGTATCTGCCAGCCCGCATGACTCACTAGAGATAGTGAGTCCCAGATTTACGGTAAAGGTACCTTCCCCCGCCCCTAACACTTCAAGGTGTGTGTGTCTCTGGTGGTGGTTTATCTATACCAACTGAATCCCATCGGTGGACAACGTTCATGCTTTCCTACCAATAGAGGTTTTGGATTTTCTATCGGAACACCCATCATTAAGAACATTTATTTTTTGCTCATTTTGCACACTTTTACTTTTTGGGTTTTGGACACTTTAAGCCCTTTTGGCCTTTTCTTGCCTCAGGATTGATGCACTTTAATTGCTCTTGATCTTATTTGTTTTTTTTTCAAGCTCTTTATGCATTTTAGCGCAACTGTTTTTTATTATTTCTGATTTATCTGTGTTATTATCACACGGCCTGTTGCTGCTGCACTGGACACTTTAGCTCACTACTGATTTTTATTTTAGGGTAGTATAGGGGCAGGCAGAGCAGCCCGGGGAGCAGTTGTCATCATGACACAAAAACTGCTGGAAACAAAATCTTGGTCGTCAATTTGCTGGGTAAATAGAAGAGAAGGAGAGGTGGCCGTGGTTCAATTTGTTGCCCCTCTCAAAGTGCTGTCTGGGTCCAATGGACCCACTGGGACCCATGGTAGGGCCGGCCCTGACAAAGAGAGAGAGAAGAAAGAGAGAGAGGGGAGAGGGAGAGAGAGGGGGAGAGAGAGAGAGAACAAAGAACACCAGAGAGAGAACAAAGAACAGCAGAGAGAGCGAGAGAGGGGTGAAAAACATAAATAGAAAGTCTAAGAAAGATAATTAAAGAGATGAAATAATTAATAACTGAGTGAAAAAAATACCACAATAAACAAGACAAAAATACATACATAATTTGAAAAAAAATATGAAAAAATTGCTTGATAAACATAACAACAAGAAAGATCATAAATATATAAAAATATAATATTGAAGAGCATGGTTGATAAACGATCTAACCAATTGTCACTTTAAACTTTAAAGAATATATATATATGGGGAGATATTGATGGGGGGGGGTACAGAGATTGAGACAAATAAGAAGATAAGAGAGGAGGAAAGGGAGAGAATAGAGGAGTAAAGGGAAATGTGAAAGATTGAGGAAGAGAGGGATGAGAGGCGAAAAAGAGATAAAGAAAGAGAAAATATAGAAAGAGAGAAAAAGAGAGAGACTACAGAGAGAGAGCACAAAGAGATAAAGAGAACAAAGAGAGAGAGAAAGAGAGAGAACAAAGAGAGAGAGAGAGAGAGAACAAAGAGAGGGAGAGAGAACAAAGAGAGAGAGAGATAGGAGGAGAGAGAGAAAACAAAGAGAGAGAGAGAGAACAAAAAAGCAGAGAGAGATAACAAATAGAGAGAGATATAAGAGGAGAGAGATTGATAGAGACCAGAGAGAGAGAGAGAGAGAGAGAGAGAGAGAGAGAGAGAGAAAACAAAGAGAGGGAGAGAACAAGGAGAGAGAGAGAGAGAACAAACAGAGAGAGAGAGAGAGAGAGAGAGAGAGAACAAAAAAGCAGATAGAGAGAGCTAGAGGAGGAGAGATAGAGGAGGAGAGAGATAGAGAGAGAGAACAAAGAGAGAGAGAGTGAGAACAAAGAGAGAGAGAGAGAACAAAGAGAGAGAGAGAGAGAACAAAGAACAAAGAGAGAGAGAGAGTTGAAAAACATAAATATAAAGTCTAAGAAAGATAGTTAAAGATATAGACATAATTAACAACAGAGTCCAAAAAAAAAAATCTAAATCAATAAGACACTAAAAACACATACATACATACATAAATAATAAAAAAAAAAAATCGGAAACAATTGCTTAATACATATAAGGACGACAAGAATGATCATATATATATATATATATATATATATATATATATATATATATATATATATATATAAAATTATATATATATTATATATAACATTTTGAAGAGCATGATTTAGAAACGATCTAAACCAATTGTCACTTTAAGCAATATTAAAAAAAAATGGGGAGAGTTAGAGATGGGGTGGGTAATGGCATATGAGAGAGGGAGACAAAGGAGATGAGAGAAGAGGAAAGGGAGAGGTGAGAGATTGAGGAGAAGAGGGGTGAAAGTTTAACCACTTTAAGACCGGGCCTCTTTTTGGAGTTCATTGGTTACGAGTTAAAATATTTTTTTTTGCTATAAAATTACTTAGAACCCCCAAACATTATATATATATATATATTTTTTTTTATAACACCCTAGAGAATAAAATGGCGGCCATTGCAAAACGTTATGCCACACCGTATTTGTGCAGCGTGATTTTTTAAAATTTAGTTTTTTTAGTTAAAAGATAAGACAACAGTAAAGTTAGGTCAATTTTTTTCCATATTGTGAAAGACAATGTAACGCCGAGTAAAATGATACCCAACATGTCATGCTTCAAAATTGCGTCCGCTCACAGAATGGCGACAAACTTTGCAACATAAAAATCTCCATTGGCGACGTTTAAAAAATTCTACAGGTTAGCAGTTTTGAGTTACAGAGGAGGTCTGGTACTAGAATTATTGCTCTTGCTCTAACGATCGCGGTGATACCTCACATGTGTGGTTTGCACACCGTTTTCATATGTGGGCGGGACTTACGTATGCGTTCGCTTCGGCGAGCAAGCTCGCAAGGACGGTGTGCTTTAAATTTTATTTATAGATCATTTTCTGGCATAGTTTTGAAATAAATCAAATCAACTTGTCTCTTCAATCTATGGAATAAAAATAATAAATAAGACATTAATATATATAATTAAAAAAGAAACATATACTGCATAATATTTTGTGCCATATGAAAACAAAAACAACAATACCATCATTATATATAAGCACAAACACACACACACTTACTTTTTTTGTCTTTTGCTTTTTTACATACATTTTCTATAATCCTATTAGAAAAAAAACCTAATAAAATAGAGATTCAGAGCAAATTATTTTTAATATTTCATTTCCTACCTGCAATAAAAGTCCAAATAGTTCTGTAAAGACTGATCAGTTGTATCTACAATACAAAAAATGAAACCAGTTAAACCAGAGGTAGAGCAAAGAGATAGAGAGAGGAGAGAGAGAGAGCAAAGCGATAGAGGAGAAGAGAGAGACAAGGACAAGAGAGAGAAGGACAGAGAGAGAGACTACAACATGGACATACTATAATAATAAAATAAATAAATAAATAGATAAAAAAAAAAAAATATATATATATATATATATATATATATATATATATATAAAATAATATATATATATATAATATTTTATGATACAAATTAATAAAAAATTAGTATAATAATATAAAAATATATTTTGAAAGAAAAACACATAGCAATGACACACAAAAAAAAATAAAAGTAAATTGCATTGCAATGACCAACAAAATATATAAGCTGGTATCTAAAGTATAGAAAGAACCATGTGACAAAAGGACAGAAATCAAGCACACAGAATACACAAAGGAAAGAGTAAAGAAGCTATTCAACCACAAAAAGATTAGAAAAACAGGAAAGAAAAGGAGCTCTCAAAACACACTTATGAAATACATCTCATAGTGAGCACATTTAGACCACCACACCAGAATTATAAAGCTTACCTGTTCTGTATGATTCCTCCAGGAGAAGTAGGGTACAATTGCTGCAGTATACAGGCTGCAAGATTGCTGCTCTTCGCAGATCTACTGCTGTTGGGCTGCTCTCTATATTAAAAAAAGTGTTCTGGAAGCAAAGGGTTTGTTTCCCTTTTTAAAAATGTTGCTTCGATCCACCTCCAATTGCGTCATTTCCGGTTGGGAAATAATGCGATTTCTGAACAAAGGGATGCACATAGACTCCTGGGAAATGATGACTCACATTTCCCAGGAGCCCTAGCATCACAGGAAGTGATGCGTATTGCCGTGGAGCAGGAAGTGAAGGAATAGAAAACACCACCTAGCAACAGGACACTTCTGGTAGGTTAAAAACATTTTTTTTCTCCAAATCTTGTTTATTATATTTCCAGGACTAGGAAAATGTAAAAACATATTTCTGAGTGGAACTCCGCTTTAGGAAGTGTGCAGTTAGGAGAGAAGTGCACATTGCTCACAAAGACAGAAAGTACAGAGAACCAACAAATGCAGTAAAAATTCTGTATACTAAATACAAGCAGAGCTGAATATACACAGCATGATTTAGTGTCCCTTCAATGTAATCTATACAACAAAACCCTGTAGCTGTTGTTATATTTTAACACCCCATGTCAACAGTGAAGACTTAGTCCAGAAACATTATTCTTCTTAATAACCTTTACTGTCTTTTACAAGGCCAAGGTTTTATGTGGATATTTTTGTGACCATGGCAATAGTTAAGCAGTATTGTAAGTCAAGAAGTCTTTGCTCTTGCAAAGATCTCGAAAAAATTTGTACATCATTGTGCTTGATTCTTGAGTTAACCCACTCTGATTAAGTTTTTTCATGATTCCTTAAAGATCTGAGTAGGTTCTGTCTGTTGGCAACCCGAGTCTGTAAGAAACTTTTTTGGCTAAAATAGTTCTTGAATTGCCTGCTGAACTGCAATTTGTTTTGCCTTGGTTGACAAATGTTTTTTCTTCTAGTCCAACTTACGGGCCCTTCACCAGATAGAGGAAAATTTTATACTTACCTGATGGTAATTTTCCTTTCCTGATGCAAAAGCATGACAGCATATATGTATGGGTAGGCTCCTCCCCCTGCCCCTTTACCAGGACCGGTTACACTATAGTAGGTCTCCTCCCCTTGGCCTCAATCTCCTTGACTATCCTTGCTGCAAAGCCTTTAGGGAGGGACCTATATGCTGTCATAAACTATAGAAGGGGTTAGGAGATAGTGAAGAATAAGCTTGAATATTTTGGCACCATCTCCTTGTATTTTTTAGACATTCAAAAGGTAGAGGATAAATGGGATTTTAAGGTGCCATACAACAAAGTTTTTTTTTTTTTAAAAACATATTTTATTTAGACAGAGTAAAAAAGCACAAAACTGTATCAAACATTTAAAAACAATTCACCAGTACATCAAACAACAATTTCAGGTGTATGCTCTACATGTTTCGCCATACAATTCGGCTTCTTCACGAGCCTATTAACACCAATTTGCTTTTGCCTTTGACTGAAATGAATAGAGAAAATTGTCAAAAACAAAGAAATGTATCTAATCTCCTCACTATTGTGCTTGTTATGTCTTGAGGAGGGAGGAACAACTTCACACTATTAAATATTATACAGACAATATTCAGCACTGGTTGCTATACTAGAGCCACCCCTCACTTTTTACTGGGAATGGGAGGGACAAAGCCACGGACACTACTGCAGTAAGACCTTCCAAGGGGCATTCGACAACCACAGAGGGGATAAAACCACTGATGAGTAAAAACAACTTGTTTAATGATCTGTCTTCCCTCATTTAAATTTACAATTTCAGATAATAAACACCCAGTTACTATTACGTTTTTAGAAATAGATTATTATTTTTATAATGATATATCCACCCACCTGATAAATTTGGTGGAGAGGAGGAAAAATTGATTTAGCAAGGATATTCACAAGGAATGCTCCAAGTGATTTGTCTCTATGGACAGAAAAATAAGTACATTTTATTCTATTATTATATATCAAAACATTATCTGTTTGCAATTGAACAGGTATTGTTAGCAAGGAGTGTTATATCTTAATTCTGACTAGTTGAGTTCTATATAAAAAAACCTCCAATCGACTTATTTTATTTTTATTTGGGTATTCTCACCTCTATCCATATCAGATCCACAAACAAATTGATATAATGGACAGACGTTTTCCTGTCTTTGTCCACCAGGGGGAGTAAACATCACTCTGGGTGCTGAAAACAGCAGTAGACAAGAAGATATTAAGAATACTTCAAACTATAAGAGATCAAAGGGAGGTAAATATTACTACCCCAGATTGTTATTACTAACAGAAATACAAGTATAAAGAGTCCGCAAAAAATTGATTTATTATTTACCTTGGAAGTTCCAAAGAAAGGTGTATGTCCACTCCTCAGAGCCAAAGGGAATTAGCATCCCTGTGGAGATTGGAGACACCAATTGACATGATATAGAAAATGCTTCAAACTGTGGAAGATCCAAGGAAGGTAAATGTTACTACCTCAGATCAAATGCTACCAACGGGAATACAAACATAAAAGGCCCCAATTTGTTCTTTACCTTAGAAGTTCTAGACCGAGGTGTGTGTGTCCACTCATCAGAGTTAGCAGCAGTATAACTGTGCTGCTGGCCACAAGGGAATTATATACCCCCTCCAATCGAGCAGTGTCTGACATCATCGCTCGATTGCAGACGCCTATTGGGTGCCTTACTCCCCGCCACCCAATCAATGCTAACTTGTTGTCCTGACCAATCGCGCCGCGATGGCGCGATATGTCCGGTTCGCGCATGCGCAAGGAGCACGCGCGAAGCCTTGGCGGCCATCATTAGTTTTCCTATTGTAAATAGATTCAAATGCAGGAGTTTTTGCAATGCAAATGTGCAGAGATAGCACACATGCAAATCCATAACGGCCATTTTGGGAAATCCCTGGCCAGATATACCTTACAGAGAGAAAAGAGGGCAAACAAAATAATCATGTCATTAATCTTTTTAGGCAAAGATGGAAACAGAAAATTTACTATTGTATAACACAAAAATAGGAGAAATTTTTAATTCAAAAAGGATTTAAGCCTTGGCCATTTGTAACTTTATAGATAGTCACTTTGGGCTCAAGCTATGCGAGACTGCAAGACTCATTTAAAGTGATACAGCATCCAAATAGCAATTTTTGGGCTACAAATGATATGATCTAAATAAAGGACTACAAATATTCATTTAAAGAGATGCAGCATATAAAATGCATGCCTATATATATTTATTTATAAAGTCTCAAAAGGAGGGGGAGCTTTCCTCCTTTCCCCATATGCGCATGCATGGTTATTAATAAATTAAATTCACTTCTCAATGGGTTGAATTTTAAACTTCCAAAAATTATTTTGATCGAATAGCCTAAGTTTGCCCTTTTTAAAAAAACAAGATCATATCCAAAACAAAAAATAATAAAGTAGAAAAGAGGGGAGAAAGGGAGATATATTTAAAGGGGAAGGTAACCTCTAAGTAGGATTGCTTTCTAATGATGCTTGAATATTATATATTCAGATGGGCTAGTGGGGAACTCTGGCACAAATGGCACCAATCAAGTCCCGCGTGTAGCCGGGTCCGGGTGGTGCCCTGTATGATTGTCCGCCTATACCCTGGAGGCCACCACAATGTATGGCTCAATAATAATTCCCAACCCAAAAAGGCCCAATATCAGTGGAGGTGCCATCAGCACCGCAACCAGTGTATGTCCAAAAAGACAATAGCAAATTAATACAAAATTACACAAATACAGATACATACCAATATTTTTACAGGTCATATAAAGCAATATATTCAATATGGTTCCAGTGGCTGGTTCTACATGGGCCCACCCGCCAACTCCTAACAGAGTAGCAATTTGTTAATTCAACCAGCATTTCCCCAGATTCCTAGAAAGATAAATATGGAAGATATGGGATCAGAGGAAAGGCTTGAAACTACAAGCCCCATTCAACCCCAGATATTTTGTGGCAGAAATATTAAAAATCCATTTGACTTCCTTTTGCAGGAGCAATTTATCCACATCACCTCCCCTATCATTGGGGGGGGGGGGTGTGCTCCAATGCAAAGAATTTCATCATCAGAGGATTAAACTGATGAGTGGACACACATGCCATGTGACAGCTTATAGGGCTTTCAAATTTCTTTGCGACAATTAGTTTGACATGGTCTCTTATCCTATGGAAAAAGGGCCTTCTTGTTTTCCCTACATTGAATGCCCCACATTGGCATTCCATATAATAAACTACCCCTACACACTGACAGGTCGCAAATAAATGACACCTGTAAATCTGATCATTGGGTAGTTTTATCCTTTCCGCTGTCCAAATATATTGGACAGAAATTACACTCCTTGCACGGGGCTGTACCACAGCATCTAAGCAATTTGCTATTAGATTTCGGATCATAGTGACTATGGACCAGATGGTCTTTTAGAGATCTAGACCTTCAATATGTTATTTCAAGATATTCCTTAAGATATTTGTTGATTGTGTCATCCCCTCTTAATAAGTGACAATGTTTTGTTAAAATATCTCTCACCTGTTGGTGCTGAGCTGAATACCTGGTAATCAATCTGACATTGGGATTATCTCTTTCCCTTCTGGTATTTTTGTGCAGTAATGACTGTCTGGACTGGTTATTGGCTCTATGGTAGGCCCTTTTAAACAGAGAGCAACTATAGCCTCTGTCTAAGAGACGCATCTGCAATGCCTTTGCCTCTCGTATGAAATCCTCCTCATTTGAGCAGTTTTGTTTGAGTATTGGCTGTAGGGAATGCTAGACATTAATGGGCCAGGATTATAGCTCTTTGCATTGAGGATCATATTTCCAGATGATAGTTTTCTACACTGTGTGCAGAATTATTAGGCAAATTAGTATTTTGACCACATCATCCTCTTTATGCATGTTGTCTTACTCCAAGCTGTATAGGCTCGAAAGCCTACTACCAATTAAGCATATTAGGTGATGTGCATCTCAGTAATGAGAAGGGGTGTGGTTTAATGACATCAACACCCTATATCAGGTGTGCATAATTATTAGGCAACTTCCTTTCCTTTGGCAAAATGGGTCAAAAGAAGGACTTGACAGGCTCTGAAAAGTCAAAAATAGTGAGATATCTTGCAGAGGGATGCAGCACTCTTAAAATTGCCAAGCTTCTGAAGCGTGATCATCGAACAATCAAGCGTTTCATTCAAAATAGCCAACAGGGTCGCAAGAAGCGTGTGGAAAAACCAAGGCGCAAAATAACTGCCCATGAACTGAGAAAAGTCAAGCGTACAGCTGCCAAGATGCCACTTGCCACCAGTTTTGCCATATTTCAGAGCCGAACTGAAAAGAGTCAAG